>VZRX01013612.1:424431-530397 GCA_013398075.1 Notiomystis cincta | reverse complement strand
CTGTTTCACTTTCCTCAGTTATATATGTACATATGGATTTACCAGCATGGCTGATGTTCTTCTGTCAGCACTACCTGGTGGGAAATGCACGCTCCAGATAACGTGATGGAGCTGCCATTCCCTCCGTGTGCATGTGGGCACATGAACACCCCACAAACAATATGTGCAGCTGGATTTGGGGAACAGAGAGCCCAGGAAAAAAAGACTGGCAGATTTCATCCTGCTGTTTTCATGTTTTCAGTGTAGCAGCCAAATGTGTGCCTGCTGCAACATGTCTTTACTTCTCTGTTGAAAACCAACAAGGTTTATGGAAAGAAAAAAAAAAAACAACAAAACATTTCATTCAATAGCTCTTCAGCAGCAGAAGTAGTTGGTTGACAACACTGTTTCTTCTCCTATTTCTAAGCAGTGCCTGTCCCTGAAAACAAACTCTTGCCAACTGCACTCTCCCAAAGGTTTTCAAAGTGTTTGCTTTTGTTAGATGTTTTGAAAAATGCATTGATTCCAGTGAGAACACTTTTAAAACTGAAACATCATGACTATTTTATTTCAGAAAATTTTCTGATTTTAAGGGAATTTTGTTTTGGGAGGATTTGTTTATGTTATTTGTATGCCATGTCATGACATCTCAGAAAAATATTCCTGTTATAATGGGAAAAAATATCAAAAGAAAATCTCAAAACACAGTTTAATTTGTATTGAAATGTGTGCATTTCAAAACAAATGATTGCTTACTTTTACATCCTCATTTTCTGAAGCAATTTGTTTTACATGGCGTCGTAAAGCAATGTGTTTTCATTTTAAGTCAAACCAAAATGGATTTCCAAATACTGATGTATCCAAGAAGATAAAAATTACTAATTTCAACAAGACCTGGTTACCAGCCAGCTCCTCCAGGAAGCACAACACAGTGAGTCTTTACCCCAGCCGGCAGAAAACGGGCAACATCTGATCATACAAGTCTCAGCACAGCACATATTTAATATTTGCCAAGGAATTCTGAAGCAGGAGAAACATTTTAAACTCTTATGTTACAGGTGAGACTCCAACAGAAATAAAAATTATGCTTTCATATATGGGAAAGAGAATTAAGTGTGTAATCCTCACTGTTAACCACAAACTGGCCTTCAGCAACTCTCATAATGGGCACAGCAACAGGACAGCACAGAAGAAAAATCCCATTTGAGGTAAACAGATTCTCTTAACTCACAGCCATTTAAAAAAAAAAAAGGTAGATTTTTCTATCCATGTCAACTACTTGTCCACCAAAAGGGAGAAAGGTTTATTCTACTTTTTCAAGACACTCTTATCACTCATAATGTTCTAATTATTATGATGCTTTCAGGCCAGTGTTTTGTGAAATAAATCCCCTCCACTGAGTAAAATCAAAAGAAAAGAAAACATACTAAAGAAGTAAAATATAAAATAGCTTTCAGAACCTGAATGGCAATAAATTATTATTAGTAGTAGTAGTAGTAGTAGTAGTAGTTATATTTTCCTACAACTATTGCCATCATTTCTTTACGCTGTTGCTAATAATGTTGTTTATTCTAAGCAGGAGAAAGGCTATTTTTAGGTTTGGGAGGGGACTTTTAAGTGGTTTAGATGTCACTAGAAAATTGTGAACTTGCATGATAAAAACACACTGGAACTGATTTCTGGGTGAGAATGGTTTGTTCAAAACTATAAATATGAATGGTAGAGGGGGGAGACTATTTAATCAGCTCACATGACTGCACTTCTGGTAGGATTATCCTGTGATTTGCAATGCTGTTTCTCCAAAGACAGTGAAATGAAGGGGTTACAGTCACCCTTTCCAAACTTGTATTATGCTGATGTTGGTGCAGAACTGGAGGAGAATCTCACAAGTACAGTGGGATTTTTTGCATTATGTCCTTTAACTCACTACAATTTTCTTAGCACTATACCTGGCTAGAACACTGTATAATAGAAGAAATTTTGGACCATGGTCTGTTCCCCAGGTAAATGGACAGCTGAAGTCATTAGCTCAGCACAAGCAACTTTGTCAAGCAGAACACTGTAGAGAGACCTCTGGAGAAGGTTTTCCCACTGGGCCTGCCTCCTTTTGACTGGCATTAATTGGCTTCAAAGGTATCCTCTCTTCACTGGCAATACAGGGTGCCTCGATAACCAGCCTCACCTAGATCCACACATTGACACCTTTTAGGTGGTCAGGCTGAAATTAGGCAAGCCAGACAAGTAAAGCAAAAAGCTCAGAGGCAGAACTCCAGCACCCTGTTTCCAATTCTGCTGGCAACCTACTAATCTTGTAAAACTAATTTTGCTCCTTGGTACTTTGGATAATCCACTGTAGATTCAGTAGGGATTATGTCACAGGCTTATTATGACACTTCTTTGACAGTTATTTGATTTGCAGATGAAGGATGAAGTCAAAGCATCAGTGTCCACATGCAGAAGTTTGCTTAGAGAGGTAAAATCACTTGCCTAAGATTCTCTTATCAGTATTTGGACAATCAGAATAATCCACTACCTAAAGTTTCATACTTATATTTTAAAAAGGGCAAAAAATTGTAAAAAAATCCAACCAACCACCCAAAAAAAAATCCACACTATACTCGCTATTTGGGACAGCATCTGAAACAAAGATACAAAGATACACATTGTAGTTGGTATGTGTGAGTCATCAGGATGCAGACAGCACGGCCTTACAGATATTTTTATTCTTGTTTGAATCAACCCAGAGGTAGATCTAAGGAGGAGTTCTGCTATTCCTGGTTGTACACGTTAATGTATACCACGTACACCAGATTGCAGCGTGTGTTGGCAGAAGAGCCACTCTGAGCAAGGGGAAAAAGAATAAGGAAAATAGTATTATCAGGCCTTTTAAAAGAAAACTTCTAAAGCACCTCTAAATTCTAACATCTTGAGCAAAGAAAAGCCTGAATTATGTAAAAGCGGGCAGGGAGCCAACATCTGGCAGTAATAAGATTGTTTTGTAAGCAAGCAGTTTTCTACACAGCACGCAGCTCTTGGTCCCCATTAGAGCTAATGGTGAATCTGTGAAGATGTGCATGGTCTCTGGCTGCCAGAAGGATACCCTAGGCTTTGAGTGAAAATCTTTGTGTCATTTGATCTCCTAAAGCAGCCAGCTGAGATTAGTTATATTCCCTCTGCCAGGAACCTCGAAAGAATTGTTCAAACCATACACTCATTCCTGTTGAATTGGAAACAAATGCCATAGCTGCATTGTTGGACTTTGAAATTAAACTCTCCCCGATTCTTCCCAGCATTCCTGAGAAGAAACAAAACTCCTCCCTGTGTCTGCCACTTTTGTCTCTGCAGAGGAACCTCCTTGCCTCCGCTCCCTGTACTCCTCATCCCTTCTGTCCTCCTTCAGCAACTGCAATCTCTCATTCCAGAAAGCCACATCACAGGCCTGCTCCATGTGTTAGTGATCTTCTCTTTGCTGCCATTAGACTTCGCCATCGCCTGTAGAAATGCAGTCACTTAATTAGGTCCAGAGAGCTGGAGAACAACGAGGCCATTCAGGGTGGCACCCAGCCAGCAGCTTCTTCCCTTCGCTCTTTGTTTTGCTTTGCTTTGTTTTTCCTCTTTTCTTAGAAGGGAAATATCTCAAGCCCTTCCCTGCTTCTTCCCACCTGTATAATCTACAGCACAGCTGAGTAGGTTCGGGTCTTCAACCAGACCCTGCGCACAGAGGTCGCCTTTCAAAGGCACCACCAAAAGAAACAACAGAAAGAAATAAAAGGAAAAAGAAAAAAATAAAAGAAAACAACAGAAAACCCTAAATTAGACATGCAGCAGGACCCTAGGTCTCCAGAAGCTTACAGTGTGCTCCAAAAAGAGTAGGCAGCTAATGATAGTGGCCCTCCAAGCCATGAAGGGCTTTGAAAGTCACAGCCACTCATCAGCACACTGGGGAAAAGTTCTTGGAGGCCATTCTCTCAGTGCTCAGAGCTGCATTTGGGTATGGTTTAGATTTTATTTCAGCCTTCATAAGAAGTATAGTTGCTTCCTTTTACCAACAGTGGTTGAACTCCATCTCAGATATTTAACTCTCCCAGTGTCATTGCTGACAATGAAGTATGCATGAGTGCTTCATCCTTCTTCCCCAGCTCCCCCAAAGTGCATCCAAGAGCACTCATTGATTTAACATTTCAAAGATATTTTGCTGCAGATTGAACACTCACCTAGTGAATAATTTAATATCATCACATTTCCTAAATTTTCCTACTTCACTTGTAGTATTCATTTCATAGAAAGATGCCACCAGAGACCTAAACTAAGCTGTAAATCACCACTGCTGCGTATCAGACCAGGTAGTGCAGACATACCAGCTATTTGCTGGCATTGACTAGGTTTTCATATGTTTGCTCAGTAATATGTAGCAGTCTGACACACAAAGAGAGAAGTGATTGGTTTCCTCTAGAAAAAAAAAAAACAAACCAACTTTTCTAGGTACTATTATAATAATTCAATTGTTTTGCACCACGTATTTCTGCCAGCCCTGATGAAGCAATGCCATCGGGTTCTCTTTGGAAATTTAGTGCAAAAAGAGAAGAAAAGCAAGGATCCTGGTCTCCAGCTGGAGTTCTCCACTCATTCTGAGCAAAGATCCAGTCCTCTAGCTCAGTCTTTTTATACCTGGAAACTAATAGGCTTCTTCTGAAATGACAGGATGTATCACAGATCTTTGTCTTTCAAAGGCTTTGCACATTGGCATATACATATCCCCCTAGATGATAAAAATGAGTCCAAAAGAACTATGTGGAAACATGAAATACCCAATTCTGGAGATTAGCTTATCCTTTTATCTTATGGTTTTATAAAAATATTCTACACAGGTCTTAATCCCTCTCAGCAACATGTGTCTGCAAAACAGCACATCTCAGTTTGCATGCTGCAGGCTTCACAGGGAGAGCGAGATGCGTGCTCAGGAGCAGCACCTGGCTCTTGGGAAGGGCTTCCAGAGGAAGTGACAGAAGAGGCCTTCCTCTCCCAGTTCAAAACAAAGCTTCACCAAACAGAAAATTCCTGGAAGCTACATTCATAAGTCCAAGGACAGATTCTCTCAAAGGAAGTTAAAGTAAAGGGAAGATCAAAGACCAGATAGGAAGAAGCAGGTTGTAGCAGTGGAAGATTCAATCATCAGGCAAATAAACAACAGGGTGCATGACCTTGGATGGGCCCACGGGGGAGCCTGTCTTACAAGAAGAAAGGTGGTGGATGTCAGCGGAAACCTGGGCAGGGTCTGAGGAAGCCTGGGGAAAGAGCGTGCGGTGGTGACTTCCCTGGGCATCGGGGGCTCTGGGGACAGATGGACACTCTGGAGGTAACATGGAGGTCCACACAAAGGAAGCTACAGACCAAGATTTCTACAGTCTTTTAGCTTGGGATGACAGGGGAAGCAAAGTGATTGCAGGATAACGAGAGCCCTTGTGAGAATAAATCAATTAAAAATGGGAAATGGAGTTTAAGTGAGTGGTCACTTCTCACAGCAGAGGGAGGTCACCAGTTCAGTTTTACTGGCACTAGTGCTGAGAAATGAGCCATTTAATATACACAGACATGGTCAGAGAAAGGGACAAGGCCTGAGGTAAAGACTGCTGGTGGCACTAATTATACAGAGGAACAGGAACGTGAGCAGACTGTGGAGAATTACAAAAGAGTCCGACAAGACCGAACGGCTGAGCAATAACACAGCAGCTGAAATTCATTGTGTATCACTGTGAGGAGATGCAGGGAAAGGCAGTCCTGGATCTGCACAGACAGCAGTAGTTTCTGAAATAACATTTAGCAGTCTGGAGCAAGACTTTGGTGTTATGATGGATGGTTCCATAAAAGCAAAGTGAAAATGCCAGGAACAATCAGAAAAGGAAGAGGGAACAAAGCAAAATCACTTCACTGCTGTTGTATCAACCCTTGGTTTATACCCTTCAAATTGCAATTTTGGAGAGAAACAGCACTGAAGGCAAAAAAACTACAAGAAGTGTGGAAAGGCTTCAAAAAGGAGAGGGTAGGTAATATTACATGTATTTGCCCAGTGCCTATTCATCCTAATGTCTCTGTTTATCATCTCTGCCAGAGACACCACTGGTGAGGTGGACTTTAGGTCCAGACTGGCACTGGCACTCTTCCTGGAGTTGTGGTAGTGTCTGAGACCCGAGCAGATTGGTTCCTCCTTTCTCCTCTGACACTCACCAGCCCTCTTCTCAACCAGAACACAAATGGAGGGCAGGAAGGGAGCGATGCCAGGGAAAAATATCAGTAGTCATGTTACCCCACACACTATCACTCACCACTTGTAGTAATTTACCATTTTCAATAACAGATTCAAATATTAATCCCGTTTTTTCTCCTCAGTGGCAGTTCAATATTTCTTCAGCCCATTTGGAACACATACTTTGGGTGAAACAACAGGAAAATGGAGTGTACCCAGAAAATTAAACTCAGATTTTTAATAGCAATCATTCAAACCAATAGTTGATTTCACGAGTGAAATAACAATGATCCCAGAAGGAAAGTGTCCTTTTAATTCATAGCAGAATAAAAATGTCTCAGTTTTAATATTTTACATACTTGTCTGGGAATTATTCATTTACATTTTTATTATTAACTTATAATAGCAAAAACATTTCAAAGGGGAAAAAATGGGGAGCAGAAGGAGCAGAACACATTACGAAATAATTTCTGCTTACTGTTCAACTATATAACCTTCCTAATAAGTTTTTAAAAAATTAAATACATATATACACATTGCTGACCACTAGAAGGTCTCCAGTTCAGAAGGGTGACACTTAGGATTTACTAATGCTTGTAATGACTGACTCCAGGGGTCTGGCTGTCCATGACCTGCAGAAGGAATGTCACTTCATAGTTTGAGAAGTTCAAGAGCTGTTATTAAAAGATAAAGTTATCAAAAGGAGAATTGAGGAGGAAAGATTATATCAGACCAATGTTCAGAAGTAGCACATCATGAAAATGTAAAACTTACTTCTTGCAAGGTGCTGAAACAGAAAATACAGTCCTTTATGATGGGAGATCAGAGGCCTATTCTCACCAAAAAGATTCAAGCATTCCTTTAAAAGCATATTTCAACAAATGGCTTTTTTTAAAATAGGAAATCATGGTCTTACAGTTATAATATTAAAACTGCCTTTAACACCTGCAGTTATTCCTGCATCACTGTCAGTTTTAAGCTCTTCAAAATGAACTCTCCACTGCTCAAAATGAATGTGCTTTATTTTAAAAGTACTAAAAGCATCCCAAAAAATCCCCATGAGAACAAACTGCACCATTAAAATACACATTCAGCTTTCTCTTACACCTCTCAAAGCTCAGCTAACATCAAAGGGAAAATAGATACAAGACAGAGCAAAACCATCACACACCTCTTGATTTTAATACATTAATATTTTTCACAGATATAGCTCACATTCCAAAATAGTAGGAGGTATTGTTCTACCCACAGTGTGACCCCTTCTATGGCCTTATTATCACTGGAAATTATGGACTTGCACAGTTAGAGAAAGGTAAGAAGGAAAAATCAAAGGACAAAAATCCCCTGCCTGCATTGAATGTCCTTTTTGCAAACACCTTTTTTCTCAGTCCTTTCACACTTCCTGTCAGAGTGACAGATTTTGGAGATAAAACACAAAATCAAGATGTGTTCAGTTAAGCTCAGTTAGAAATCATAGCTGAAGTGTGGTCTCAAGAATTCTGCCCAGTTCTAAAACTACAGAAGTCAGCAGGGATGTTTGGGGGTTTTTTTACACCAAATATATAGATCTATATACACACACACTCACATGCATAGGTTCTCATTTCTTTTCTTCATGTATGGAAGGCCCACATTCACACCAGATAGAGAAACCATCTGATTTAATGACGTAAGAGCACCTACAAAGTGTTGTCAAAGAAATATTCTAAACTGCCTAAAAGAACAAATATCGGTTTCTTCCCCTAACTTTCCACTCATAAGCTTAGGGATGATTTCAAACAGGCAAATTGTTGTGCAGTCACTGACCAAAACATTGATCCAGACTGACTGTGCCTGTTTAGGACAGCTGTTTTCCATATGCAGTCCCATGCCCATGGCTACCAAAGAAAAGGAAAAAGAGAATACACACATAAAATAGAATAAATTTTTTCATACTCAGGAAAGCTTTTGCTTCTTTGTATTAATGTTTTTCCTATATCAGCATGTTTAGCTAGATGATAGCCAATAGAGGAAAGATTATTACTGCATCCACAGTGGTGAGCAGTTATTAGCACTGACTTCTAATGACACTATAAGCTGCTCTGGCAACTTAATGAAACCCCTATGCCTCTACAAATCCAGCTTATAACAATTTCTCAAATGCAATTAATTTGCTTTGTAACCATGAAATAGCCCCGTGGGACCACAGAATAAAACATTCTCATTGTGAATGCTCTGATTCTGCATTTTGTGTACGTGCTGGGACAGCAGAGAGGCTGCTCCAGGCAGATGGCTATACTTTCTCATGCAGATTACAAAATAATAGCAAAAAAACTCTCACTTTCTCTCTTTCCTTTTTAGGTACAACATCTTCCCCTGTGAGGGACAGATCTTTATCTCCCGTTTATCAGAGCAGATGAAAAGTGGCAAACAAGCAGTATTAGCACAGAGCCTTCACCCTTTCCCAGTTTCAGCTGTATCAATGTCTTGTCACAAGGATCATGAGGAGCAGCAGCAGCACAAGCCACACACACACTCCTGCAGTTTGCAGGCCCAAACTGTACTGACTTCAGCTTTCTCCATACATCCTAGGAGCCTTCCAAACCTCAAATATGCCAGCCAATATGTTTCACTCTTGAATCCTCAGTGGAACTGCCTATGAGGGGGTGCCAGACATCGACATTTCTCTTCAATGGGACATTAAAATATTCGTGGAATTTTGGCTTGACAATGGAACGGGAAAATGAAACGTTGAAGCCCTGCAGTGAAGGGGAATCCCCTTCCAGTTTTCTGAACTGCCCAAGTTGTCTGGAGCTACCAGAGGCAGGTTAAGGAGCCATGTACCACGGGAAACTTCAGATCATCCACAGCAGGCCAGGGAGAAGCAGGTACATGGGAGCAAATTCCTCATTAAAGGTGTTCCACCCTGCAAAGAGGAGCTCTGGCTTCTCTAGACCTCTTTGGTTTCCTGTCATCAGTCAGGTAGCTGGTCAGGAAGCCAGAAGGTCAAGTTGCCAAGAAGGCACTAAAGGGCCCACCACAACTTGACTGTTGGATCATGCTCATTTCAGTGGATAAATACTTCACAAGGATGAAACACACAATCACAACCAAACAAAAAATCTAAAACGTTTCATTGAGTCCAAAACAATTGCCCCATTTGATCCTAGAAGAACAAGTAAACAAACGAACGTGTTTTTAGGAATAGGTGGTTATTAGTGGTTTTCTCGGGTTGCTGTGCCCTCTGATGGCTGCAATCCCCCACTGAGGCAACCAGATTTTCTCACTCCCTAAACATGTAGACAAACCAGTCCCTCGAGCCCCTTATCCTTTTAGGGTATAGGATTAAAACCACATCAAACCATTAAGTAAGCAATTCTTTTGTTCAAGACAGACCATTCCCAGTCTCTTCTTTTCTTGCATTTTTTGCAGACCTCTTCTGCTCTCTGAGTCCTGGGAATTCACCTCTTCCTCGATGGATGACTAGAAAACGTAGGAGGAGAACTGCTAAACCTTTTCCCCTTCCTTCCAAGCAGTACCTCTTTCCTTCCCTTCTCAAGCTAGCTGCAGGTCCTCAGCTGGTTAATTAGTTCTCCCTCAGGTATGTAATTCCCACAATAGTTCAGGACCTCTACAGCATCCTTTTGCTAAAGCACACCACAAGAAGGTACAGGATAAAGGCGAAGACATTCAAGGAGGAAACCAAGAAAAGCAGTCTAAGTAAATAAAGATCCTTAAACTTTATGTATGAAATTAGACAACCAGACCTGGACTAAAATCACTTCCAAATCACCTCCAAAATTCAACAGAAGAAAGAATGATCAGTGAGGTCAGAGTACAAATCACCCAAATGTGACCAATGAAGTCATACTGATGGAAGAATGAACTGTAGTAAATCCAGAATCAGTCAATAGGCAAATAAAAAGGTGAATGTATCAGCCGCAAGATCTGCCTGTATTAAAAGTTGTCCAGGATATTCTAATAATCATGGGAGACTGTGGTTACTCTGACACAGTGGGTTGTGAGGCAAAAAGCTAATTGATTTATTTTTTAGATGGTATAGATGACTGTCTCATGGACCAACCAATCTGACACCTGGCAGAATGAGGAGCATTCTTTTAGCCAGTTCCAAACAAAACACGGGACTCCATTCAAAATTAGTTGTAAAGGGTGTACTTCTGTACATGATTGCTACTCTTCATAACATAGTCAAATTCAAGATCCTTGTAGGAAAAAAGGAGGGAGGAGGGAAAATCTACTCCATTATCACTTAAGAAACTGTATAAAAGTGGGAGAGTAAAAGGAAAATGAGGTAAGTTGCTAAAAGGGGGACACATCTGAAGTCAGCCAGAAGACTATCTAAAAATATTTTACTAGGGTTTCATGTAAACATGTACCACCTCTTCAAAAACATTTCAAACAAGACCATAACAATCTAGCATTGTTAAATGTCAGACTAGAAGAGGGTCTTAAAAGTAGAAAGATACTATTCAGAAGTGGAGGTCATATTCAAGTGAAGAAAAGAAAAATAGTACAAAATTTTATATATTAAATGCAAAAACATAATGAAACACAAAAACATTTTGAAATACAACTTGCTACAGGCATCCCAATTAATCTCAAAAGTCTTGCAAACACAGCCAGAGTTTGCATGACTAATAAATAACAGAGGTGTAGAATAAAAGTTCAAGGCTGTATCAGAAAAGCTAATTGAATTATCTGGGTTGGTGTTTATAAGGGAAAAGCTCAGACAGGTTTTATGTGTGAAGCAAGTCTGAAATCTTTAAGTGAAGTGTCAGTGACAGGGGATTAGAGCAGGTCAATAAAACAGTAGCAAATCTCTAAGACCAGATGCCATTCACCCAGCAGCCCTAGAGGAACTAATATACAAAATCCTAAGTGTGTGATTTATCACTTCAATGGCTTCAAAGGACTCCCAGCCCAGAAGAAAAGGAAGGCTGCACAGATGACAAAACTTATAAACAAGTCTCAGAAGCAAGGAAATGCAGGATACTGCAGGCCATTAGTCAGGTTTCTCTGTCAGGCAGATTGGTTGGAACTTTAATAGTAGATATACCCATAAATACCTCACAACAGAGAAGAAAGTAGTTTTTATAGAAGGCTGTCATACTTCCTAGATGCATTGCAGGTCTTTGAAAACAATAAATATGTGAATAAAATGATTCATTTATGATATTTTTATTCCCAAAATGCCTTTAACATGTTGAGAGAAACGTAAAGAAGCTAAGTCGTCCTGGAAAAGGAGAAATATATTAAGTCCACAGAGAATCTAATTAGTAACCTTTTTCTTTTTTTTTTTAAGAAAGAAAAGCTGAAATAGCCACTCTCAAGGAGAAGGATTTGCTCTGTGGTCTCTACTTCTCAACCTATCCAAAACAGATCTATAGCAGAGGACAAAGGGTTCATAAAGGTTATTCATAATACAAAATTTCTCAGCATCCTGTAAATAAAAATGCTCCACAGCAAGTTACAGAAGGATTTCTGAATGACCAATCAATACAATGTCAGATATTTGTACACATGCCATAAAAGATAAAATAACATATATTGGTAATACTAACTTTACTACACAAGCAGAATGATAGGTTAATTATCATTCAAGAAGGATCTAGAAAAGAAACTTGTAATATGCAACAAAAGTATGGTTTTAAGAATTTTAACTTATTATAGGCTTACAGGAAAAGAATAGAGAAATTAGAAATATAAGACATCTCTATCAATGTCTTTATAGTGGTATAAACTTGTGATGGATCTGTGGCTTGATTGATGAGGACAGAGCTTGTCACTGAAAGGAGATATATTAAAATAGAAAATGTATTAAAAAAACCATTAAGATAGAAGGAAGTGCAGAATAATTTTTCCACAAGGGAAAAAAATTAAGTAAGCCTGGAAAAGAGACAGTAGGTGACAGATATGAAAAATCTGCAGTTTCTGTAGAGGACGAAGAATGTGAACAGAGAAATGTTAAACTTGACATGATGTCATTGAACAATAGAGTTAATACAAGCTGCTGAAGTCCTTTTTAACATAGCAGATGACAAAATTGTTTGACTCTTTGACATGTAGAATTCTTGGGACTTAAAGCAAAAGGGTCCCAAGAATGATCAGACCAACATGCAGGGAAGTCCATAAAAGATACTTAAGCACAACAGAAAGGAGTCTCAAGAAGAAGCTACTGAAACAGAGGGATGAGAAAGATTGAGAACAAATCAAACGGGAACCATGCACTTCCAAACGTATTTTTCATCCATTGTCCTTCCAATTCTCACATTTGATAGACATTTAAAATTGCTTAGGCCACATTTAGGAGGAACTGGTTAAAAAACAAGACTGCCCTAGGCCCAATATAAAGTTAGAGATGCTCTTATGAATTGTGTGTATGTTAATTCTCTAAGTATTACATAGTTCCACTTTCAGATAAAAAAAAATAATAAAGCTGCTCTGTTAAATATAGATAACTTGTTCTGCATCTCCTTCTTACAGCTTAACAAATGGACTTTCCAAGACTACACCACAGTACCAAATGGGTTCTCATTGGAATGTATTGCTTTGCACACACTAGATTAGAAAAGAATTGCTACATAAAAGGTTGAAGTATCAAGGCACTGGTTTAGTGGCAAAGTGAATACCAATGTGGAAAATACAAGCCATAAGTTATCATTTAACCATCATCTCTTCAAACTGAATTACAAACACAGGAAAGGCTCACGGTCAGTTACAGCAGATTTGTCTTTACTGACACCACAAGTTATATCAACTTTTCAACAAAATGCCCACCAGAGCAACATGTTGAAAAAAACCCAAACCCAATTCATTTTAATCAGCAATAACAATGGCTTGTTTCAGAAGGGGCAGAATTTCTGCTGGTTGAGTTGCAGGGCATCTTGACTTGGAATTAAGGGCTAGCAGGTCACTGCATCCCTAATTCTGCCAGCCCCAAAAGACAGCAATAGTGGTTTCTACAGTCCTAGTGTGAAACCTAATTTGTATTTGTAATATCTTTCAGAGCCATTGGAAAGGCACAATCTAAATGCAAATTAATCTGATTGCACAAGTTGGTCTGTTCCAGAGTATTATCTATGTAAACAACTGAATTTTTCATAGGGGTTTAAGTTGCTTGTAAAGATTAAAATCTCTGAAAATGAACAGACCCCACCATAGATAAATTTTACTAAGGGAAAATTTGCAGCCGCCTTTTTAGAAAAATTCCTAAGGGAGTATGTCATGCAGTAGGAAATTTATTCTGGATAATGCTATAAAACTGCTCACCTTAATTCATATGCCAAATTCTTCTCTGTTGAATAACAATTTATTGTGTACTCCAGCATCTGCCAGAAACTGCTGAATGAAAGCCACAGCTGTGTCTGTTATTGGGCAGAAGCTACAGTGTTGTGAGGCATTTATTCCATGTATGAATGAATTCCCTCAACTTTTCAGTAACTATCTGGACACTAGGTTTTGGGGGGCAGTTCTGAGTATCCTGCAAGGGCTATACCTGGCCATCGGCACATTTTCCATGCAGGCAACAAGTTTGGGAGCAAAACAAAATGTTTGATCAGAAGGTTTTTTTCTGGAACTGTGACAGGACCACGTGCTGGAGGACATCTAGAGAGCCAGTATGTTGTTAATAGCCTCTTTGGCAGCTCAACACACGGCTGAGCACACCAGCTGGGCTACCCTCAGCTCTCCTGTAGAGCAAATATAAAGCAGCAGCAGTTAGACCTGGAGTTTACTGCTTTTGAGGTCATTCTCAAACTGTACAGGGTGGAGTACATTCCCTGCAGATGCTGTAGGCATAACCCAAGAGTAGTAACTGCTCTCACTTAGTTTACTAAGTGGTACTCTACCTTGTTATGGACCCAAATTCCTCCTCTGTAAAAATTCAAATCTGACTAGCAGCAAAATGCCAAGAGAAAAATCAAAACTCTGAAAAATTTTCAGATGCTTATCTGCCAGAAAAATGTCAGGCAAATCTCAAATGAGTCAGTTCAGACTGGCAATAAGAGACCGCAGAAATTCAAATTACACCAAAAGTAGAACGCCTAAGAAATCTATCTTACTTTTCAGATTATTCATTGCCCAGTTTAAATACTATCCTAAAAAGTCAGCTGTCACCTTTGCATTTGCTCAGCTCCATTGGTCACATACACCCTGAGCTGCATAAACAGTAGACTGGACAGTTAGAAGTAATTTCAGGTAATATATTTTAAAGAAAAAGTTGGAAGAAAACTGTGGTCTAGTGAAAGAGGCAAAGCATTCGTGTTGGCATTTGGATCTGAGAGCATTAAATTTTAGTCCTGAATAGAGCAGGGATGGGTTGTGTCACCCATATGTTATCCAGTTTGTCAAGAAAGACACTTTTCAAGCAAAAATCAAGGTGATGTGATCATAAGACCTGGGCTTTGCAGCAATTGCCAACATATGAACTCAGCTTTGATTAAAGAAGAAATCAAACACTTCACCAAGAAGATTTCAAACAGCTTGTTATACATCCCTGACTAATCACTTTTAGCATTCCCTATGCTTGGCAAAACAGTTAAGAGCTCCAAGCAGAGGAATGGTACAAAGATGAGTTCAGTCCACACTGAAGGGAAACCAGAAGTGAGGTGAGGAGATGCTGCAGCCCTTGGGACTGGTCCCTTCTCTCATGCTGCCCCTGACCTCCAGCATCCCTCCTGCAGCTGGTGGCTCGAATGTTCTGCACTCTTCAGTGCCCTTCCAGACCCACACTTACCACAGCATTTGAAGAGGACATTGCCATGCTTTGTCTCCTCAGCAGTTTTCTCTCAGGTACATTGCACATGATACAGGCCTGACCAGAGGAAAATAAGTAATACCGATTTAAAGGAGTTGTATCACTCAAGAGAACAGCCCACGCTGATGGATGGCTCCAAGACTGTAGTTATGGAGCCTTCACACCCAAAAGCTACAGTCAGCTTCCTCCCTCTTCCCTTCACCTCAAAAACTGGAAATCTGGACTATTTCCAGTTGTTTGTGCAGCACACTGCAATTCTCTTATGTGCCCGCACAGGCAATGTGTCTGCTCATCAGGTAAAAATACTATTGTGCAAAATAAACTCCACTATAGCATGAAGGCTTGCAACAATCTGAACCCCTTGGAGTTTTCTATGCCTTATTCCTGAGAGCAGCCTCGACTATCTCAGAGCTGAGCTGGCTTCAAACAGGAGGCTGGATTTGAGACCAACCTGAATTGTCATATGACCTCAGGGTTAACTGCAGACAGTTTCTATCATTAGTTTTACTGACCTGCAGAAACTTCCACCAGGCTACCTTCAGGGTTGTTTTGTCAATGAAGGAGATTTTGCCAAGTGAGGCTGCCAATTCAGCATTGTTCAGCTCTTTTTGAAGACAACTATTGCAGCCTGAAATCTACCTGAAATCTAAACAAATTGTGTAGCATTATCCAGGCTTCTTTGGGGGAATGTTACCAGGATCAATTAAAGGCTACATTATGTTTCCAGTTTCCTGACAAAATATGGGAAGAGATTCCCTGTAGCCCAAGTGATTCTTTTAACGGATTTTATTGAAACCAGGATTTCAATTGTCTTCTCAAGTGTTTGCAAGATCATTTTGCAGGCTTTTGTTTCTTCTTCCTCTTCCCCACCCTCCAGCAGAGAAAAATGAGCAATGAAGAATTTCTAGTTTACATACTGAGCTTCTCATAAGCTTTCCATTATGTCTTCAGCTCAGACCTCAGAATTCAAAGCTCATTCTTTGGGGATGAAACTGAATATATACGAAGCCTGCAGTCACTTGGAATACTCTCAGCACAGAGATGGTGAGAAGCCCAGTTATCCCATAATCACGTGTATGTTCTCAACACTTACAAGTCTGAATCAAAATCCACATCCAGTTTTTTTCCAAAATATTAGGAAAGGTTAAAATCTGTTTTGCTTTTGTGTGATTTCTGTCAATGAGCAACTAATTGGTCACAGAAAGATCAGAATGGTTGAGATTACTGAAACAGAAACAAAAAGGAGAATCATGCAGGTAACAAAAAGTGTGGCATAAATAACAAGCTTTTTACTTTTACAAATTTCCATCAAACAGAGCCATAAAGACTTTCAAGATAATTGAGAGGCATATAGCAACAGTTAACAAAAATAAGTTGCAATTATGATTTTACAGTAGATGTTGCATGACACTGCATGAAGAGGAATTCATGAAGATGATCTTTCTGAAATCAAAGAATCACAATAAATGCAATAAATAACACTTCTAAGCAACCAGAAAGAGTAAATTCAAAATGTTAGAGTATGGATGAGTAATCTGGGTGAACCCAATAAGGGTCAAGATTTTGGCTGAAGCAAAATATAGACCTGGGTTAGGTGTGCACCTGCACTCCAGGGTCTCACCAGTTCAACCAACAAAACAAGACACGAAAAAAGATCTGCTCATATTTTAGTTAAGCTGATGAGTTGGGCATTTGCTCCTGTAATTATAGACTGGCCCAAGCTGATTGTGAGAGATGTTCCAACTGTTTCAGGCTGCCTAACCTGTTTGTGGCATTTATAATAATTTCTGGCCATCCAAAAGAAAACCACACAGAATCTGTCTTGCTGACGTGAATCTCAAGGAACACTTCATAAAAGGAAATGTATCACTTTTAGTAGTTTGTGGGCTTGTTATGAGTATGTTACTATACTGTCATTATCTCCTGTATTATTTCCTGCTGTTCACTACCAAAGCTGAAATATTGCAAACTACAAGAAGAAGAAACAAAAAAAAAACAAGAAAAAAAAAAAAAAAAAAAAAAAAAAAAAAAAAAAAAAAAAACAACCAAAAAACCCACCACCCCCTAAAAAAAAACCAAAACAACCCACCAAACCAATTCTGATGGCTCCCTAACATCCTTAGGTTTTCAAAATCCAATTCCAAATTTAATTTAAATTTTTTTTCTAAATGTCCTCAAATCTTGAATCTCTTTGCTCTCCATAGAATCTTCCTAAACTTTCAGTGACTTCTTATTGCCTTTTCCTAAAGTATCAGAACTCTATAAAATACATAGCATTTTCAAAGCACTTGCATGTCACTGGACCAAATCACAAAGTTTTTGCTGCTCTCCCTTGTCCAAAACATTCTTATAAAAAAGCTTTGTTCAAACAAGGATGAAGTGGGACCTGCAAATTCAGCCCACCAAGCAGCCTCTCTGCTCTGAGTCTATGGACAGCACAGCTGGTTACACTTTCAAATCTGTGGTCTGAGATATGCAGCTCCCAGGCTACATATCTCAATACTACAGTCTTTTCCTCGGTGAGATGGGAGAGTCTGGGGGATCACATCACATCACTTGAAAAATGCCTAAAATTATTCCTTCACCCAGAGGATTTATTTGAACTGATAATGAGACATTTTCTTTCTCCACCGTTGCAGTATTATGCTTTTGCAATGCAGTAATCTCCACTTTAGAGTGTTCCTGGAGCAACAGCAGCCCAGCTTCAGAGCTGTAAGTGTTTATCCTTACTGGAATACCCTTTGTCAATTCATCTCCATTATCACACACATCTCCTCTTTGGTTTCCTTGGCAAATCAAACATGTTTTATTCCCAGGCACAAGAAGGATATCCTAATGTTTCTCTTGTGCAGAGCACAGCTTGTAATGTAACCACGTCTCAAGCATGTCATAAACATGGAATCTCTCTCAAACCATGGAGCAGAGCCGAGCCAAGATCAGAGCTGCAGCAGCAGCCAATTCTGTATGCTCCAATTTCCAACTACTCAACATTTTTACTCTGGTAAATCTCTAATTCAAGAGCTTATTAAATGAAAAGTTTGTTACAGCACAGATATTAATGATCATTCCTTTAAATATACCTGAATTGCAAGGAAGTTTAATTAAACACAGTTTTTTTCCAAATCAGCCCTCCAATTTAAATACTGGGTTAAATATCTTCACTTTTATTATTCTATTACTGAATTAGGGAAAGATGTCTGATTTCATGGTAATTAGAGTGATAGTGACATTTTAATGTACCTTGTATTACGCTACTGTTGTATATCATTTGTTAAGTTCCATAAGATTTTCCATGGATAAAAAGGACTGTTTAAAAAAAGAATGTAAACAAAGATTTTAGTCAAAGCTGAGTGATACTGAAATTCTGTTGAATGACCCTCTCTGTTTATGCTTTCAGCAGATGAAAAGTGTAAAGTGACATCTGAGCCATGTATTTTTTGTCCACTTATCGGTGAAGCGGATATATAATGTTTCTGACCAATGAACAAAATAAACACATTTTTGACACTTGATGAAAATTCATAGCATTAAAAAACCTATTTACTGATTATTATACCTGCCTTTGTAAAGTTATTGCTAATTTGTTGGGAAGCACCATTTCTGCTCTCTATGTTGCTCCTGGGCAGAGATCAGGATTGAGGACTGAGGTGGAGGGAAATGGAAATTAGGTTCATAAGCCTAAAAGAGAGATCCTTCTCTCAGCACGTGCTTATTTTAGACATTTTTAATCAACTTCTTGGACAACCTCATTTCCTACCAAGGACAGAAGAAACCACAATTACCCTTCCTGGGCAAAAGCTCTGCCTTCTGTAAGGACCCATCAGGTCCCCGACCTGAGTCTGGGACCAACATTTCTATTGAACTAATATAGGGCTAAAATATTTTGA
Organism: Notiomystis cincta; assembly: GCA_013398075.1. Classification (NCBI taxonomy): domain Eukaryota; kingdom Metazoa; phylum Chordata; class Aves; order Passeriformes; family Notiomystidae; genus Notiomystis; species Notiomystis cincta. The sequence goes on along the minus strand of VZRX01013612.1, from coordinate 511,532 downwards.
CATTTTCCACCTATATAGAAGAGGAGTGTCTGATTTTAATATCATACCAACCCATGGAAATCTTGGCAGTGTTTTCAATGCAAGGAGAAAGATACATGTATCAGACAGGGACAATAAAACTTTGATTAGCTTGAGATCTCAAAAGTAAAAAGTAAAGGGGCACAGGTATATTTAAGCTACTTTACCTGTAGGGCTATATTAACAAAACTTTAAAGAAAATGTATGCAATTTTACTGCAATTTCCTTTTTATCCAACACTCGTTTCTAAACCTTTTGAAATATGTTATGCTCAATTAAATTCTTTACCATCTTGCTCCTTAAAATTAACTAGGACTGAATTTTCACTGTGTTATGCATGGCCCTACTTTTAATTATCCTCACTTAGAATATTAGACACCATGCTGATTTCTGTCTAGAGGAAATGACCTAGGATCATTGGAAGCATATGAAGTTCATTTTAAGATGAAGCAATAACTTATATTAGAGGATGTAAAAGGTCTTAACCTCCAGTCCTTTAACATGCTGCAGCAAAAAGCTCCTGGGTTTTTTTAATTAAAAAAAGACATCTGCAATGCATTTTTCCCCAAATTCACTTAATAGTCTTTAAAACAACAGTCTCCCTGGCTAAAGGGCTGTGCTTGAGCCTACATGCAAGAAGCATCACCCAACTCAGCTGGCTGGCTTTGATGGTTGTTTGGGGCATTAGGCTTCTACATGTATTCAACATGGAGCACAACAGTTATCTCTGTTAATGTTTCATTTTAAAAATAAAACATTATCAGTCTCACTCACACACTCAAACTTCCCTAGTACGAAGCCTTTCCAGAGCTTCATCTTGCTTAAAATTCACTGCTAAAAATGTCTGGCAATTTACTGAAGCACAGCTAGAGATGTGGTTGGCAGCTGCTGGTTCACAGAAATATGGTACCTGCTTCTTAAAACACAAAAATAAATGGATGCTTCAGGAAATAAAGGCTGACTCACATATTAATCTTGTCCAGTCATTATAGTCTAACTAAAAGCTGAGTTAATTAGGCTTCCCTTTAAGTGCACTCTTTCTGGAATTTACACAGTAAACTTGCAAGAGCTGATCCTGACACTGCTACAACCTTTCCTAAAATAACAAAATTAATTTTAAAGGCAGAGGGAATTGTATTTTTCCCTTGAATTATCAGGCCAGGATGTTATAACACAGATTATTATTTTAAGCAGATTAGTCAGCGTAAAGCTAAGGGAGTGAACCTCTACCTTGTGAACAACATTGGTCTCCACTGAGAAAGCCTGCTGCCAGCTCTGCAACAAGGAAGTCTGAAGCAAGTTATCATTGGAAGCACTGTAAAAAGACTCCAACAACAACAGATTTTAAACAACATAAACTTTAAGAGTTCAACACTTGCCCCTTAATTTGGCCTTGCGAACATCTAACTAGACAGCACAGAAACAAGTTATCACATGAACTGCTGTGAGAAATCTCTCACTAAGAGTAAGGAGAAGAAAAATTCCAACATCTCAGTAGCCAGAATTTCTGAACCCATATCCCCTATTCCATTAATCCTTCTAATCTGGATCCCCCACTTCAGACCTGTTCCTCATCATTGTTAGGCTTTCGTCTTCTTAACATAGCTCCACATTCCCTAACCCAAGGCTACTTCATAGAAATATGGTACCTTGCCCTTTTAAAAAAAAATAGTTGAAATCTCCTGTGCCCACAAATATCCCAGCCCACCAATGGTATTCCCATTGCAAAGCAAATTTCCTCCTGACTGCAAAGACTGTCTGCTGGAGCTGCAACAAGAAAATTCTAGACATGCTGGTGTCTTTTCTACCACTTAGAATATGAAAGGAGACAGCCAAATGCCTGAGTCTGCTTCTGCCTCTCAAGGGCTTCTAGGGCTTCTTCTGGGCCCCTTTGAGCATTGACCCAGATGCTGGTGGTAGCTCCTTGCTGTGCAGGTATGTGACTACATTCCAAGCATGGGCCAGTGTAAAGCTGAACAGACCAAACACATTACCTTACCCATAACACATAATGGACACAAAAATTAAGAGCAGTTTGCAATTCAGTTATAGGCCAGCCATAAAACATGATCTGAGGATGGCCATTTCCACCTATGGCAGAGATATGTGAAACACAATGGTTTAAATTTGAAGAAGTCCATGCTCAGTTTCTATGAATTTGTCCTGCATTCAAAGTTTTGAATAGCCCAGCAGGTGCCACTGACTTTTGTAAATGCTCTCCTGTAATTTCTAACCAAACTCATCTGACATAGTTACTACCAAACGCCATCTGTCATTTCCAAACACAGTTCAGGCTGTTCCCCAAATTTTTCCAGACTTGCAAATTTCTTTCTATGTCTGCTGCAAGTGCCAGCCTTAACCAAATTTCTTGCAGAATTGACTGAGAAGGATTGTATAAACAAGGAAAAATTATTTCAAATTTCAAAAGAACAATTTATGTCCAGCCTGTGGTTTGGGCAAAGTTTCAGGTCAGCTCTTTATTTTACCTCCGCTGGTTCCCACACTGCAGTTTACGACGGAAACCTGAACCAAGGAATTCTCTCAGAATGGCTACAGTGGGCCTGGACACACAACATTTTAAACCAAGCTCAGAGATTTGTTTGTGCAAGAGCACTGACCAAGCACCTTTACCATGCATTAAATACAAGTTATTTGAAAGGTATTTGAAAGCTAAACTTGGCTTAGTATTACCTTTTATGTTTTATGGGTTGTGGAAATTTCCCCTGCTTAATTATCAAAGCATTTTATGATCTTCTACAGTCCCCAGGAAAAGAGGGACAGAAGAGAAAGGTGGGGGAGGCAGCCTGATCCATCAAGGCATCCCGATGAAAGGCTGACCCTCAGAGCTCCTGGGGAATGGTAGAGTTTGTTAACCTCCCAAAGCTAGAGAGTGCCTGCCCTTCTGCAGGAGGGCTGCAGGCTTTGAAATTGGAAGCCAACACCCCACAGCTGTAGTCATTTGTGTGGCATGAGCCCTAGACAATGCACCAAATCCAGCTCCTCAGTGTTTGGAGAGGGTGGCCAAGCCACTGTGATTACAGCTCCTACAACAGGCAGCTTCTCCTGTGGTGATGGTCATGGAGAGCAGGAAAACAGGCACGGTGGCTGCAATTCACCAGCGTCTGCTCAGCTGGTGCAGACCAAGGAAAATGGCTTTTTTTAATCAGCCTGACTGAAGTGATAAGCACTGAAGAGGAAAAACCAAATTACAACCCAAGTTTTTCCCTTAAATACCCATGGCAAACAATTACAAAAGGCGTGATTTCCTCACAGCTGGACTGAGGCTGCAGAGAGTCTGCAGAGACTCTAGACTCACCAGCAGCCAATGTCATGGTGATGAAGTGAAACAGACTCTTCTGGAGCATCAGACACTAGCTGGGAAGTCTGCTTCCTATTTTGTGCCCTCCTTCACCCATTCCCTGCCTCTTCTGACTACTGCAATGGCAAAGAAAGACTCCTTTCTCTTGCATTTGCGGAGTCCAGCATCATGAGGCTACCAAAAATCTCTGCTTACAAATACCACAGAATCAAATAACTGAAGAATAAATTCTTCCAAAACTAGTCCAGATCCCTCTTACTCTAGGGTATTGCAATGGAAATTTGATACCTAAGCTTCCTGGAAATCCTGCTAGATGTTTAACTGGATATCATATAATTAAGCTCCTTAAAAAAAAAAAAAAAAAAAACATATGATCCTACTAGACTGTCCTTTGAAGATTTTTGCATTCAATAGCAGGGGACTATGAAAGATTTTACAGCAAACCCTAAATTAATTTCCAAGTTATAGTAGTAAGGGAGCTTCACATTTATTCAGACTGCTTCCCTCCTTGTTCTGTCAGATGAAGTTAAACATCCAGCACTGTAAATAATCTAGGCACACTTGCCAGTATCCAAGGCTGGCCTGGATTTTCAAGGCTATACAGAGCTCTTTAATGAGCTTTCTAATCCTGTTAGATACTTTCCAACTCAACAGTCTGAAAAGCACAAGTTTGCCTAATCATGCTTATTTCTCCCACAGCATGTCTGAGCAAACAGTGGCTCTGACACGTGTTCATTCATGTATGGCACGGATAGGGCATTTGCATTGCAGCCAGTTCAATGCCCAGTGCACATAAAACAAGAGTTTTGCCTTCATGCTGCAAGGTTTTACATATGTTAGAACAAGGCAGCAGGAAAGTGCAATTTTAGATCCTAGGTAAATACTAGACACAGTTGTAGATCAAGAAGAAAATCAAGAGCTTAAATTCTTACCCTCTGTACTCACATTTCTCCATATATATCTGGCTTATATCTGGGTTCTATACTATAAAACTTCTTGAGATGGTTCAAAATAAATGTGGCATATGCACTGCATCCTTTCCTACCCTGGTCCAGCACTCCAAGACAAGAAAACAAAATAGTAGCCAGATATTTACGTTTTGACTTCACAACAAAGAAAACCCATTCATTTGCAAGACAAAAACAAATAAAAAAATTTAAGAAAAAATTGTTAGGGTGGTAAGTCATAGAGAACATGGCAGAGGTAGAAAGGTACACAGGAACGCAATTTCAAAGATTAATTTGAACATGAGACATGGTATTCCTTAATAAATTGTGCAGGTGACAACTGAGCAGATTTTGGTAGAAGAGATCTTCAAAACACAAGCTGTTTATACTCTCTCAAGTCTCATTCACTCCTGGAAAGGGTTATCTATTTTTATTTTTTTTTTGCCTCTGCCTATTTCCAGGCTTTTCCCATTGCTTTCTTCCCACCTGCCTTCCACCAGGAATGAGGGACAATTTCTACCAGGGCAAGGAAATAAAAGGATGGTAAGAAAGGAAGAGGAAGAGTCAAATGTTTCTGGGTCTTGATTCCAGCCCCACAGCGCAGAATTTAATGCACTGTCCAAGTGAATGAAAGGAGATATTTTACAAGAAAATGTAAAGGAATTAAATCCTGTGTCCTGCATCACATCAGCAGGACAGAAATCAGCCCCTCAAAACTGAGATGTGGCAGCAAAGGACCTTACACTCAAACTACCTTGTGAGCACCTGACCTAGAGTTAGGCAGCTCTAAGTTGGACACTGAAATTGAAAATACCAACAAATCCTCAGCCTGCTGTTTCCAGGGAACTCACCCAGGAGCAACAGCTCCTACTTACAACCTTTAGAGCGAGGTCTGGCCCTGATGACAGACATCAGCCTGTACTGTAGGCTGTGTACTGGTACCCCTTAGTTAATTGGATTTGCCATCTTGCACCCTTCTTCTCAGAAAAAAATAGTGATTATATCTATCAAAAAGCAGGCTCAGAAAGATTCCCTCTTCCCTTCCTGAGGAAAAGCAAAACCTTGGCAGCTAAAAATAAATCCAAACCCAGGGAAATGAGAAATTACAAAAGAACAGAGGGATGATACATATTTAGGTTTTTGAAGATCATGAAAGGAATAAACACGCCAGGTATAGAGGTTACCTCCAAAAAAGCCCAGCCCTGGGAGATGGAGACTGTGAGTTTAGGCAGGGGAATTCAATCTGCAGCCCAGGTCTATTTAAGCAGATATTAAAGTGGCAAAGTCCCAAATCAGAATTTCTACTTAATAAAGCAGAGCCACATACCCGTTTCAGGCCAAACATAAACATGCATTTTTGCTAAATAGTAACAAAAATATTCTGGAAACAATTAAAAGACAAACTAGCTACAAGTCTGGATAGATGTAGAAAAAACACATTTTTCTTCTGCTCACAAAAGTTCTGCAGTCTTTTGATTGGTCTGCTGTGGAAGTGGAAAAGCCTTTTCAGTTAAAAGTTAATAACTTTCTCATATATAATATGCTACAATCTGCTTGAACTGAAATTTATGGCTAATCTTACCTTTTCAATCTTGGCAAAAAGGTATCTATCTGAAGTTTGAAGATACACTGCTTCTAGTAATTCCTTAGATGGTTGGTTCATTTTACGCACAATCCAAACAGCTGAATTTCTAGTATAGAGGACAAACTATTATTGTTTTGTCCTCAGTATTTGTGTATCGTCCATATATTGTCCTTTGTCCTCAGTATTTGTATATAGTTATTGATAAGTTTGTGTACCACGAACAAATGTTTACTTTTGATTTTCAGATTTTTAACTTCTTTTTTTTCATTAACAGAGATGCTTTTGTTTGTATACAGTCAGTTCCTGCCAGGCAATGCATGATAAGCATCACCTCTTGATACTCCTGTCTTCAACAGCATCAACAATAAGGCCACTGCTGTATCAATTATCAATTATTAGGCTGCTGCAGTGCACTTCCACTGCACACAACTTCCAGCCAAGAGCTAAGACAGATTCCTGCTCACCTCCTGGGTGATAGAAAGTCACATGGCCATGCTCATCCCCCACTTCTGCAGCTCAGAGAAGCTGAGTGCTGAAGAAATCATGAATAAGAGTATTTAACATACTACTTAGGAATATCTAGCATAGTGTTCCAAAGTTATATTTTCAGTGGTTCAATCCTTAAAAAGTAAAGGATTTCACTACTGCTGTCCAGCTAAGGGCAGAATAACTTATTTTTCTCTTCTTTAAAATATCACTCAGATTCATATTATTGATGTAAAAATATTTTTACTCCAGCTAAAACTCTCCGACCACATCCACATCTTTGACTACAGCCAGCCATTCATGACAGGTGTATTTGCATTCCTGAGAGATGTTCACAAAGTATTTTTCTTTTTCATTTACCCCCTCCCAGTTTACATTGCTTTCAGTCCTGATGCAGCTCCAGTGCAGCTCTCCACTAACTGACCAGCAGGAAGCACAGGGTGATGAACCAGTCAGACATGACAGCCAGCCAGGCAGGGCATGTAGCAAAACCAACACCCCTGGTATTGAAAGCCACACCAACGAGGAAAAAGAAAGTTTGCTGACTGCAATGGTGCAGTTTCATTAGTCCAGTTGAAAGACCAGGGTCACCTGCTTCTTTGTAAGGGTTCCAGGTTCAGTGTTCAAGCATGGACAACAGTAAACAACAGATACAAAACACAGCAAAAGGATGAAGGGAAGGAAAAGAGCACCCATGCAGCATCTCCACATCTTGCACATTTCAATCCAGTGTCAGTAACCCTCTACAAATGTAGAGCATACATATGCATACACAGAGCAATGCATACTTTGAGCTCCTACATATCTGCAGAAAAATGAATAAACAGCGCCAGTGGAAAGCCGTAAGATTTTCACCTAGATAAGTTGCATAAATCTAACATTTCAGATCTCTGAAAATAGACTTTGGCTGTTTGAATCAATCATAAATCAGGATCCTTGTTAATCTGGATTTAGCGTGGCTTTCCTGTGCAGTTTTGAGAGTCTCAAAGGAATATACTGTTCACTGATTTATGTACTGGTCTTGCTGAAAAGTTGATTTACCATTGCTTTCTGCAAACAGTGAATTGCAGCTCACTGGTTTCTCTGAATATGCAAAGCCTGTACTGTATATGAAGGTGGGAGAGTTTGACAGTTTGCAGCTAAGTAAATCACACTGATCCCAGTGTTTGCCTTGAGATTTACAGTGCATGCTATAATTTAGCCCCCCGATACCAACCCACAAAATATGGGCAAATAGGAAAGTGTTTTGTCATCTTATCATATACTGGAACTTTTAATTATCCATTATCTCAAAATCACTCTACCTATCAAATTTCACTTTGAAAAGCATTACCAATGACACCGAGAAATGTTTCCAAAATTAATTTGACAACACGCTCAATCAGGATATTTTAGCTTTTGAAATAAACATTGGGCTTCAAGAAGTTTCCTTTAGATTTCCAGTAATGCTTGCTTACTTTAATATGAGCCACTGCATACATTCCCAATTAAAAGAGTCACAGCAGTGAGCATAAACTTCAGAGCCTTTCTTTTCTGAAAGCAAAAGATGCAGACTAACCACAGACATCTCTACTTCAGGAAGGAAAAAAACAAAACAAAACAAAACACAACAACCAAACTAACCAACCAACCAGTGGAGAGTAGCAGAACTCACATTATTAATTGCAGTCAGTATTCTCCACATCCATTGCTCCTGCACATTTGATAAGAATACTGTAATATTTACTTCCATGCATGTGATGAAACACAAACCTATGATCACTTACAACATTATAACAGATATTTCAGGATGACACATCTTCTCAAAGTCATTTAGCCAACACATTTACCACGTTCAATATTTGCGAATACAGATTCTTTGCCTACAGAGGTGACCCAGCTGCCCACGACATTGCACATATCAAGATAGCACATATTTTTCTTTCTGCTGCTCTTTAATTTGGCAAACTATAACTCGACACATTCTTTATAGGGACTTTTCCTGCTTCTGGCAAGAATTGTGCACCTCATTGGCCAGCTGAATAATGAGGAAAGATTATCTCCTTTGTTGAAAATTATGCCGCCACTGTCACAATATGAAGACAGCATAATTTATAACTCCTTCTCTCCCTCCTCCTCTCATTTTGGCCTGGACACTGGGTCACATATCAAATTTCAAGCCATTTTTCATTTTAGAAGCTAATCTGTTTGGTTACTGGAGTGGAATGACAGAACACACCTGTGATCAAAGGGGAAGGTAGATGGAAAAAACATCTCCCGAGTTCATGTACATCCATTACCCTGACCTTGCTACATAGTGCTTCATATAGGTTTGGTCAATTATTAGACATTTGACAGTTACTTCCAGCACAAAGACACTATTGAGCAAGTTTGGCATGCATTTTATTCTTTATTAATTTAAACTGTCTCAAATAATTACTTGAGAGGGGTCAAATCTCTCTTGATAAAAAATAATTTTTAAAATTCTTTCTGTATAAAGGAGCATATTCACAGTGACAAAATCCAGAAATTGTCATTCTTTAAGATGGAGCAAGACCACCCTCTGCTACCCAAACCAACAGAGTACCAGGACATTCTTTAGTGAAGAAAGCCAAGATTCAAGACCTGGCTTAAACTCATTAAGGGTTTTCAAACCCAGATTAGGCTAATTCAGGGTTTTCCCCTAGGAGCAGTTTTAAGTGTCTTTTTTGTTCCACTGGAGAACAAAGAAAACCAAATTTTGAGTCTGCAGTTTTTCCACAAAGATGGAACTTTTCTCACCCAGTCACTTTTAATTATCTTCACTCACATCATGAGAGCATTGACACATGATGGGATTGCAAGGATTACAAGACAAAGCTAAGGGCCACGATCCCAGCCTCACAGCCTTCTCAGTGCTGAGAGGAGGGACGAGGCTGCTGGCACCACACTTTAATGAGTGTTTCCCTTACGGCTTATGGATTTCTAAACCAACCCTAGGATTTCATTCTTTTTGTTCTCCAAGTTCTGTCTTGACCATGCTCAAACTAGGAAAGGGAGGAATAATGGTGTAGAAGAAGGAATCACATCTGAGCAGACTGTGAAGAATTTGGTTATCAGTTCATCTCTGGTACACGTTGCTGATTCTGTCCTCTGTTTAATACCCGGGTGTTTCCCTTAATAGTTTTCGAGATCAGTTGAAAATAATAAATAATGAAGAAATAAAGCCAATTCTGGATGCTTATTTGCTTCCTTCCTTCATTCAGTTGGGAGTTGGAACCAGATGATCTTTAAGGTCCCTTCCAACACAAGCCTACAGTTCTATGACTCATTTGAAATAATAAATTATTTGTTGTATGATCTTGCATTGCTACAAAGGCAACTACAGTGGAGCAGGAGGTATTGTGAATTCAGCAAATGTCAAAAGTTTGGTAAATTCTTTCAAGGGAGACAAATGGGTGGCCTGCTCATGTGACCCACTGCAACAAGAACAACAAAAAAAATCACAGAAATAAAAATTAAGAACTGCTTCCTTTCCTTCTCTCCATCCACCCTATATGGAAATATTTCCCACAGCTGAGTAATGTAAAAATCATCTAGAAAATAAAGAATTCAGAAAACTGCCTCTAGATTAAAAAAAAATCCTTACCACTTTTCCATCAGTTTAATTAAGGACATTCAAAATGCAGGATATCTGTCCAGAAGAAGCAGAAAAGTGCAAACATGTTATTTTGTAACTGTTGGTTCTCCTGGAAAACCTTGCAAGTACAAGACACATTTTCATTGTTTCATAGATAATTGAACCATTTTCTTTTCTCTTGGTAAGCTTTTCCCCCACTGGTATGAGAGTCTCCATCTCTCTTCCCCTGAAGGATGAGCAATAAAACACACTCATCATTTTCCCTATAGGATTCCAAAAACAGGTGTTAGAAATTTCAGAGACATTCACTGCAAAGGCATTATACCATTTTTACAAGCAGAAAACACGATCTTCCAAAAGCCAACCTATTCCAGTAGCATGAAGCACTGGCTGCCAGCACAAAACCAGCTACAGCACAAAACCAGCAAGCCAAATAAAATGGCTCTCCCAGCAATAAACAGTGTGCAGTTGCTCAAAGGCAAACTTTTCTCATTCTGGGAAATAGCTACCACTCTACAGCTAAGGAGAAGGTAGGTTTGTTCCATCCCACTCCAATATGCCATAGGAATATTTCCTCTAAAATAGCATGGAGGGCACCAACACAGAGGTATTGGCCAGCATCCAAAATTCTCAGCTGCTCTCTCTCACTGATTCGGTGTGCAATGATGGCCAAGTACCATACAGCTCGTACTGTACCTCCAGATTCAGGACTGGATTCTGTCCCAAGCAAACCTATGGCATTCCTTGACTTTACAGAGAAGTGGAAAACACGAACTTTTGTCTGCTCTTCCTGAGAGCTAGAAAAATTCTCTGAACATCCCCTTAGCAATAAGGTCAAAGCATTTTGGAGAGTGCTGTTTGCAACTGCAGAGATGTCTATAAACTGATAGCAGTTTATGTAAAATAAAAAATTTTCATACCTTGAAAGCACATTAATCAAATATCTTCCAAAAAAAAAAAAAACCAAAGAAAATGAAACGAAAATCGATTTTTTGTGGAAACATTTTTGCTAACCAATTTCCATTTTCATATGCTCTTCTTATATCTACTTCTAGCTAAAATCAGAAAAAACCACCAGCATAACTGGTTATTCTTTCAATACCTCCACCTTGTTCAAAGTTAGGAAGCTTAGTGAAACACTTGAACAATTCTAAATAGAAAGAAAGAAGTGTTGAGCTCTCATCTCAAATTTTGCTGGGAAGAACATCCCAGCTTTTCAAAATCAATTTATCAGTTTTAAGCTTGAAATTTATCCATTTCAACAGTAGCAGTTATCTGAGCGTGAAAAGAAAAGGTGGAAAGTGAAAAAAGGGATAAGAGAACTCTTCAGCAGGCAGCATAACCTCATACTCTCAAATGCCCTGAATCTATCACCCACAGACTTTGTAATTACAAAATCAAACAGCACAAAGAGGATAAACAAAGAAGACCTATGCCAAAAGCTGTGATAGTCTCCTCACAGTAGGCCAGTGCTCACCATTGTTAGAGTCTTCCACCCAGATTCATCCAGAATGGATTGAACCAGAAGCCAGAGAAGGACCATTGTGCCCAAGACACTTTATCTTTTGCTAAATGCAGGGCTTGGTTTTAATAAATAGCCATTTTCCAGCAATATGTTTTCACAAAGAAAAGTTCCCAACAAGATGTTCTTAAAAGAGAGCCAGCCTCCAGATCAGAGACCTAGATTAAATAATTTGAAGACATTTCCAAGAAACATCTGTTTCTTCCACAGGAGTTTCCAAGATTCTCCTCATCTACTCTTTCTTAATTGTCTACAGTTCTCTTGTTTATTTGCTTTTCTTTTTAATAAGCTAGAAAAATCCCTGTTTCTTCAACTACAAAAGACTTGCAAAGGAAAAAAATACTTAATGGCATAAAAGATGACTTTCTTAGAGCAACACAAAGATTACAGAGACTAAAACACATTCTGGGCTTGCTGGTGGAACAGCTGTAAACGGAAGACACGCAACTCACCTTGTGGCTTGTTTTGAGGACAGAAAGTAGAAACATTCAAATTTCTAATGCTGGCACTGTTCATAAGCACTAAAACAGTACAGCAATACCTGTAGAGAGACTTGAGCTTGTTCTGCTTGTAGTCCCAAGCTGACAAGAAACCCACAGCTGTGGTTAGCAGGGCACCAAGCCCAAGCAAATAAAGCTCAGCTGAGAGCAGGGCATGTTAGTTTAGGCCTGGTGCCACACTGGTTTGTTAGATGGCTTCCAGTCGGCTCAGAGCATGCTCACACTTCCTCCTGAGAGATCACGTAGCCTCTGCTCTAGACAGATGCAAAAACATAACAGAGGAGCTCAAAGTTTTGTGGACATTCAGTAGTTAGAAAGGCCTCTGCAAGCAGATGTGCTAAGCTCTGCCACGTGGTGGGTTATGCTCATTCCAAGTTCAACGCCCAGACCCAAGAGGTGCTTCTTCCCATGGAAATGTGCCCCTGCACAAAACTAAAAGTGCTGCATCCAGACAAAGATTTGGTGCTAATTAAAATCTAAAATATTTCAAGTGTGTGTTTCACAGAAGTGATCTACTGTTTCAGGTTGCTGAAAAAATTCCATGGAAACAAAAGAAATTAGCAAGGTAAAGCCACTAGTAGTCTCATTAGATCCTTGTATGGTACATTGAGGATGCTCATAGAGGTGCTCGTGCCCTGAAATGTTACTTGTAATGATGTAATGTGGTGTTATGATATGCTTGTGACATGTTTACAGCTGACCTCTCTAATATGGTGTTTTAGAGAAGAGAGGGCTGCAGTAGAGATGAAGAATGGAAACTGAGAAAACACCTGTCATCATTCACCCTTTGGAGGTTAATACCACTGGTCTGAAGCACTCAACTCTAGTCTGAAAAGATTGTTAATATCCTGCCATGTTTCTGATAATGAATAAGAGCTACCTCCAGAGCTGTCATGACACTGCTTCACAATTTAAATTTCTTTTCTCTTCTGAAATCTTCTTAGATTTCAGAAACTTCCTCAGACAGAAGCCTGCAAAGCACAAGACAGATAAAAATTGATATGAGTGTCTAAATTATTATTATTATCATTTTCTGCTTTGGATAACCTTTTTCTCTGGTAATCTGGTTTATGGCCTTCAGGAAACACAGGATCTTTCATAATTTTCTTCCAAAACAAAATTAACAGCAAGGGATTACAATGTCTGTAAATTAACACAACTGCTCACATTTCATTGCCAAGGAAAAAGGCTGCTTCATTCTTTCCTGTCAGGTCTCTCCCACCTCTCCTCTGTGGAAGAAGAGCAAAGTGAAACTGCCAAGACTCACTGGATCTCTGAGGCAGTTGTCGAGGGAGCAGGTGTGTGGGTCTCCAAATTGCTGCACTTCGAGCTGTCTGCTGACATCCACATGGCACTCTGAGAGTCGGGAAGCCACATCCATCAAACCAGGTGCAGGCAAAAAGCATTCCTTTCTCGATGATCTTGCCTTGCATAACTACAATATTCAGACTCTTCAGGCTAATTCCCACCATACATGCAAGGCATGGAAAATATCTGCAGAGGAGTGCACTGCAAGTGTGACTACACCACCAAACTGAGATGTGGGAACTGGCTCAGTCTCCTGTTCTGCCACGGGCTCCTGAGCAAGAGCAAATTCACTGAGCTCCTCTCCTCCCCTCAGTAAAGTGCCAAGCATAACCACACAGGTGCTCCTCTTAGTGTTAGGGGAAAAATATATTATGTGTGCACACAACAGGTGCTAAATATATATGTAATGATTTATTGTCACAGCATGTGAACACAGCACAAGATTTAGAAACCATCTCAGAATGAATTCCCAAAGCCATTAACTGTCAAACTCTTCACACCTGCCAAGTCCAGACCCCCAAACTAATTCATAATCAACCAGCAGCTTCCCTCTTCCCCTGGGGACTTACTGTTATTTTAGCATTAACTTCACTGCCTGAACGAGTATGATTGAGATCAATCTGTCTGATTCTCACAAAAACCTTCGTGAAGAAGGGACACAGACTTCTTATCTGGCATCAATCAAATGTCAAGAAGGAGATTTCTGTGGCATTTACACAGTGCCCCAGATGGAGAGATATTCATGGGATTTGAATAGCAAAGGCTTTGTTGATATTTTTCTAAATTCGCTAAGCTGAAGGTATGTTTGCACCACCCAAGGCTGGAGTGACAGCCTTGTGCTGGACTTTGCTTGTGTGCATTCTTCCCATGCCATATCCCTGCCTAAAAAAGACAGGTAGACCTTAGCCCTAGTCTCATATACACTCATTTTTACTGGGTAGCTATGCTAGTCAAGACTTCTCTTACTGTCAAGTGAAAGCAGAAGGGGATTCCATCTCTATTTTCCATATTTAAAAGAAGGGTGGGGGGGAAGGGAGTCTGTTGAAAAACACCAAAATCTCCAGATCACAATCTAACCTCATAATTTAGGTTAGTTCTAAAAAAATTTAAATAAAACTAAACAAAAACTACATACAAAAACCCCCAACAGATAGATTTGTATTTCTTCTTCAAGGTCTGCTTGTACTGGCCTTCCTCACGAGGAAATAGAAAAAATATCTGTGAAATTTCCATTTTACACTACTTTATTTTGGCAAGTTCTTTTCCTCCACTTTTCTCCTTTGCGGATTGTGAACTTTAAAATTTTGGTATAGAAAACAGGTAAAATAATTTGTTCTACATGGGGTTACATTAGTCCTGAACTAAAGTCTTCTTTTATTTTGGAGAGGATATTTTTATTTAAAAAAGAATATCCACGGACTTACAAATTCTTGGTAAGAGAGGCCAATTTTCAATTCTGCCTAAAATTCTGGAAGAAAAAAACTTAAGCACGGAGACCTTTACTCTTTTGTAAACCTGTTTAACAGCTCCTAATATCAATGTAGTTTCTTCTACTAATTATGATACAGACAATTGAATTTTCACAGTCCTCTTTCTGTTCTGATATTTACAAGGAGCTAGAGGACTGATTTTATATACTGCAGATCCGAAAATTACTTTTGGACTTAACACAGTCATTTAAATGCCAAGATTTAAAGGCCTCACAAATGTCTTGGATTTGTAGTTCATGAAAAGTTTCATTCTTTGAAAGAGTCTCTGAACAGTCTTGCCAGGGAAGTGGTGGTAAAATGGTTTTAGCACTTCTGTGAAAACTGTAGCACAGATGATTAGAGATTATAATACACAGAAGGCCTTGGAGAGTACATTAGATATTAACAACACTTGAAAGCTTAACTAGAAACTGGTCAAAGAAAACCAAACACAAATCCTTCTTTTCTTTTCCTTTCCCACCACAGTTCAGTCATTTCACACACACAGAACATAAACAAAATGAGAATGAAAATACTTAGTTCCAGAGTGGCTGTCGTGTTGCCTCAAAGAAGATTAAGCCAGTCTGGTTAACATCACTCATATGACAGAATAATGACTTAAAGCTACAGAACTAGAAACGTCATGAGACTCTGCCATGGCATATCCCAGACTTAGAAACCATTAAATGCTTCAGAACTGGGGTTCAATATTTCCTAGAGAAACACAATACTTCATGCAGCATTGTTTCTTAATTACAGACTGAATTTTCATCAGCTTTTTTTTTAAGCAAGTTTTTGTATGTCTTTTTCAGCTGACCACTAGGCAAGTCTGCAACCTCAAGAGTTGAATTTCCAGTCTTTTTTTGAAGACAACAACTTCATGTCAGTGGTCATACTGGTGGGCCTAAAAGGTCATCCTCCTGAAGGTCATTGGGGTCCTGCCCTGGCAAGCACTGGAGAGTACATCTGGAATGTCTTTTCAGGGAGCCATACAAAGTTAGGTAGCTATGAGGAGAAAGACAAAGAATTGCTGCTGTATCAGGAACAAGCTAGAAAAAAAAAAGAGTTAGGGTTAAGTAATGAATTTTCTATACAGGAATCATCAGCCAGAGCCTTGAAATGCTTAATAAACATGTTGTGATATCTGTAGAAAGGAGAGGAAGGGACAAGCCAACACTGGCAGGTGGTTTTCTTATTTACAGCTTGGTCCAGGCTAGAGCAGGCTAACCATAGAATCACAGAATCATTAACACTGGAAAAGACCTCTAAAATCATGGAGCCAAACCGTGCTCAACACTAAACCTTTTCCCCAAGTGCCATGTTTACATGCTTTTTGAACACTTCCAGAGATGGACACTCCATCATTTCCCTGAGCAGCCTACTTCTAACCCTGGCCACCCTTTGCAGGAAGAAATTTTTCCCAAAATCCAATCTAAACCTCCCCTGGAACAATTTGAAACCATTTCCTCTGGTTCTGTCACTTGCTACATGGGAGAAGAGACCGACCCCGCCCGGCCACAAGCTCCTTTCAGGCAGGTGTAGAGAGCGATAAGGTCAGTCCTGAGCCGCCTCCTCTCCAGGCTGAACACCCTCAGCTCCCTCAGCCGCTCCTCACAGGACTTGTGCTCCAGAGCCTTCTCCGGCTTCACTGCCCTGCTCTGGAGACGCTCCAGAACATCAATGGGTTTTTTTGTAGTGAAGGGCCCAAAACTGAACATAGGATTCGAGGTGCAGCCTCACCAATGCCCAGTGCAGGGTGACGATCCCTTCCCTAGTCCTGTTGGCCTCACTATGGCTGATACAAGCAAGGATGTAATTTCTTGACTTAGAGGTCAAGAAAACCAGAAACACAGTGGTAAAGCCAAAAGTAAGCCAGAAAATACACCTTTTTGAAAAGGAAAAAAATTTAATATAACCTGGTCTTATATTTGACAGCGTCTTGACAACCATTTCAGTTAAAAGAGAGAGAGTGTGAGACATGGCAGGGCACTTGGAGAAAGTTTTTTGTCCAGTGACAGCCAGGAGTGAAGGAAATGTTGAGGGCTAACCACCTCAGCAGGGATGTTGCAGGATAGAGGCAGGTTTAGCCAAGAGGCAGAGCTTCTCCTGTCAAGTAAGTTTAAAGCCTGGAATCATTAACATTAGAAAGATGATGTCTGGAGATTTGATGGAAGTCTGGGATTTGATGGAAGTATATAGAATATAGAATATAGAATATAGAATATAGAATATAGAATATAGAATATAGAATATAGAATATAGAATATGGCTTGTACAGAAAAGACTGGATGGGGTCTTTCTTCATTCTGTCCTGAACTCTGCAGTCATTGCAATAAAACACAGGTAAATACCCAGTGCTTCTCCAGAGAGCACTGGATTACAATGAGGAGTACACTGTCCCAAAAAGACAGAGATGCTGAGGCACAGTCAGGATTCAAATCCTGTGATATGAAAAATGCACAGCTATCTTAGCAGCAATAGTTTTGGAAGAGATGGTACACTCTACTCTTTCAAGTACAAACCAATTGTTAGACACTGCAATCAAAACTAGGCACAGGCAAGATCGGACTAGCTGCTTTCTGCAAAGTTCATGATCTTCCTTTAGGATCCAGCTGGTGAGTTTGCAAATGCAAAGCCTGTGAAAACAAAGTATGCTGAAGCTATTTTCTCATTGTAGCAGGAGGTATAGGAAGACCCTATGAAACAAAATCAATTTATAAAAGAAAGTAACACAAACTGTCACAGTTCTGCTTGAGATATGTGTTTTTCTGATCTTTTAGTCAGCCTCCCTTTTTAATTTTCCCCAGTGCTCTGAGATGCATAATTTAATATTTCAAATTCATTGCCTTTCTGATCTACATTTATCAGGCACTTTGAAGCCAGACATAGTGACACCTTTTTAAAATGACTTGGATAAAAACAAGTGCCTGCACTTTTTTGCTATGCATATGAAAATTCATAAGAACAAATCATTCCCTGTGCTTTAAAATTATCTAGAAATACCTTTGGCAGAAAAGTATTTTTGTGTGTCTCAGAAGAAAATCACTTCATTTAAGAAACCATCTTTAGACAATTTAGCAAGGGCTACTTTGTGTGCCCAAATACTTTAGAAACTATTTATCCAAGCAATAGTTGAAAATAATTATCCAACCACATGCTTACAAAGGAAGGCAAGATTTTTGAGGCAGATAATATCTTTCAAGTCTATATAGCTGGAGAAAGCAGACAAGTTTTCAGGCATACAAGCCTTTCCCCAGCTCATTTTTTCTCTCATCTTTATAAGTTGGTGTAATAAAATAAACCATTTACATTCCAAAACTATCACAGCTACAACACTGATACCGATACTCACAAAGCTGGAGACTGAGAAGGCGCACTGCATATGGATGTAAGATGTCTGTCAGCTGAAAACTCTTATAGCATAGTGGTGAGCAAAAAAACCCCATAACTTTACCAGCAAATATTTCTACATAAGTGTGCATGTTGAAGTTCTACCTTAAAGAACTTCCTGGTGAGAATGAAAACCTGACAGGGTTTTTTAGTTTTATTTCATTTTTTTGACTGTTGATGTTAATAGGAATGTCCTGTTCAGAGAATTTCAATGCCAAGAAAAAAAAAAAGGCAGGCACAGGGGTGACTGGATGCTGTAGATTCCTCACAGTTATAAACTTAATACCGGAAAACACATCTGGGAGCCACATTGCTGAAGGCTGAACAAAATGAAGCTAATGATCTGAGAGACAAAGCAGCACTGAGACTGAAGGCAGAAAGAGCCCTGAATATGCAGTAGACCAGAAATGTGAAGCATCATGAAGCATCATCTCTCCATCTGCAGTTGAGAGATTCCAAATTTGCCAGAACTGCTTTCAATATAAATGTATCTGATCTTGTTTACTTCTACCAGACATGCAATGAATGGAGACAGCAAAATGCTGGAGAAGACTGCGGCTTTGCTTCTCAATATTCTCCTGTGCCTTTCCCATCTTAATGCTAGTGCTACTTGGGCCCCTGCCTCACTCTTCCCATCACAGGAAATAAATACAGGTAACAGGACCTGCTCAATAGCAACCTTCAAAGCCTTGGAAAAGTCTGTTGTGCATGGAGACTGAACAATACCTGCATTTGAGGGATCACAGATCCTTCATTTAGGTATGTTTGGAGAACAAAACCTAACTGAATGCTTGGAAGTGTCATCCACAAATTTACTTTTTCCAGTGGCCTTGTGGGTTGCAGAAGGGCTGCTGCTCATTGTGTGAAGCTTATCCACATATGTGTAACTGATGTCAGTGATGGAAAAAATCATCCCTCATTTGTTCTTGGAAAGTGTCTTACGTAGGTAATTTTCCTCTACATGGGGTACTTATTCATGCCTTCTTTTAAAGACCCTGTTAAGATTGATTGTTCCTTTCATCTATGGTCTGTTCTTCCTCAAATCTCCATGTCACTCATTTCACATGTGAACAGAGAGGAAGGCACTGAAGTCCATCCTGTGCAGCTTCAGCTTGGCCGTGCCCTTCGCACTGACGTCCCTCACAACCTTTGGTGAGGCTCTCCCGGCCACATCTGCTTGCTGCATTTCTCAGGTCACACAAAGAACTGCAGACCCACTGCCTGCTCCACCTCAGCAGGCCACCAGGGCCACCAAGCTGGCTGCCCTCAGTGCCACAGGAAGGACATCAGCTGGTTAGGAAAGTAGCTCATTCTGGTATTGTTGCTGCCTCGAAAGGGCAGCTGCCATCTCTCATCTTGCAAGGACATGAGACCTCACAGTGCTCCACGTCTCACTGGAACAAGGTGGCTGCTCTTTCCTTGGTCACAGTGTGCCACGTCTTCCTTGTGCTTTCCAAGGAAATCTTCAGGCATGAGAGCAGAGCTTGCCTTGCAGTGCTGCGTGCAGACGCAATCTGGAAACCGTCTGTCTGCCCCGGCACACGCAGCACCACTGGAGCAGCCCTGTCCTTTGGCAACTGCCTTCCACAAGAAGCTGCCAGCTACTGTTATCCTTAAAAAAAGTGGAGGCTCCCTACACAAAACAAAGTGCATCCAAACTGGGGAGTGAAACCCACATATATCTACAGCTATCAATTAATTAATGGGAAAATCCTTTGGCAAAGATTGGGGATGGGATGGTAAAAACAACAAAGTAGAGACATGGACTGGTTGATTTCCACCAGGTACAAAGACAATTTTGTCAGAGTAAGACCTTGGTTTTGTTTTGTTAAGCTTTTTTCCTTTTTGATGTTCCTCATGGAAGTGAGACCTCCACAGAGCATGGCCTCTCATTTTCTTATGGAGCCTTCCAGAGCAATAAGGCCCCACGAACTGCATCACTGAAAAAAAAAAATACCTTTAATTAAAAAAAATTGGTTTTTTTTTTTATTGGGTGGTGGTTGTTGTTGTTGTTGTTGTTTCTTTTTTAAAAACCAAATTGCCACTCCCAGGATACTTCAGTCAGCACTGCAGAAATGTAGACAAATTAGAAGCCATGAGAAACCAAAGAAAATGTTAATTAGCTGAAAAGGGGGTTCGGCTGGGGAGAGAAATGGAAAGGAGTAGCTGTTGTGTGTACAGTTTAGCTGAGCAATGACTGAGGCCATATGTTAACTGGCTACAGGCATCTGTTAGAAATAAACAGCTAGCAGAGGAATAACAAGTTAGGAGAGTAAAAGAGCAACAGTTAGACATAATGACAACCCTAAGAAAGGCAAAATTTAGACTAAACCTCAATTTTTCTTTTTCCATAACAGGTTCTAGGAAGTGGAATATTCCCAAGGTTCTACATAGAAATACTTTTGCACAGTGCACACACTTTTATCCCCTCCACGTTTAAAGTCACTCATTCTGGAGGACACAGTCTTGCACTGTTAATCTCAGAAACTAGAGAGAGAGTTTCTATCCATAAGCATCATCTTCCAGATAAAAGGCTTGTTGGCTGCAGGGAATGTTATTAATAGAAAAAATCACTTCAAAATAATGTCTGTTGCTTATGTAAGATAAAACCAAAAGCAAGCATGTGGGGAAAAAACCCAAGAATTGGCCTGTTTATCAAACTGGCAAAGCTGAAGTAATTTTGCACATTTTCTGTCTTATTTTTTGGGGCACAGTCCTTTTGGGTTTGGGTGGGGTTTTTTAACAAAATTAAAACTACAGCCCATTGTACCCCTAACACCATTATATTTTAGCAACAACATTGACCTGTCTGCTTTCCAGTGTCTCAGGACCCTTGAGCTGGTATCTCTCTGTAAGTGGTTAAGTAAAAACCAGGTGTGTATTCTCCTGGGTCATCTCAGTGGATGTATATTTAGGAATGACAATTTCTGGATGATATTCAAACATTCCTCAGGATCCATGTCATCTTGGCAAACAGTTTTAGATGCACATACTGACCTGTATCTCTTCATCTGCTCTGTGTTTTGCTCAGCCCTGTAACCACAGCCAGTATATGGATTTCATCACACAGAGGTGCCAAGTCTCTGCAGAGTTAGAAAAGAGGAAAAGTGTGTGACTCATCCTGAAGAAGACCAGATGTAATGTTCCCATTACCTGTTACAGTGAGCACATTACCATTTCAAAACTGTCCTGGTTTTTAGGGGTTTCACTGACAGCTTCATAGCTTTCCATTATCATTTGGAAGAATTTCTCCCAAAAAGGTATTTTCTCCTATGGTGGATGTACAGGGAAGCAGCCTCAGCAGGTTTCAACTTGAGCCCACCTCTTAAGTTTATTCTTCAACATCTGCATTATGGCAAGATTCCTCAAAGGGAATCTTCACAACTTGGTGAAGCTTAACCAAAATGCTTAAAAATAAACCAAATTGCTAAACATCAAAGCAGTTCCAGAATGTGCTGCTCAGCTCCCCAAAGCACACAAAGACACACAGAAGTAAACCAAGCCTCTCTCCATAGTTATGCCTTTATGTTCACATTATATCTAGGGCCCAGGAGCAGCTTTGACTGTTCAAGTTGAATACTAATACAGTTTATACATCTCCTTGTCTCTAAAAAATCCTTCCTTCTTCCTCTGCACCCACCCAGAGGTTTCTCATATTGTCTCTGATGTGCTCAATTTGGTATAGTTTACTGATGACAATACTTAGGAATATTTAAGCAATGCCTTCCATGACACCTCTTTTATGTAAGCTTACATTTTCTCTTTCTCTTGGCTTGAAAATGTAAAACAGAGGACACCATCCTTCAGTAGTTGCAGGCAAACCATCTGCTCCCCAAATCACAGCAGTTGAAGGCTTCAGTCATTAAAGAACTGCTGACAGTTTATACATAGATTCCTTCAAAATAAATAGCCACAAGGACAAAGACAAAAAAAAGATAAATATGTCTATCAAGTTATATACAAGCATTTCAAACATGATCTAATAGCTCATAAAGCTGACTTCAGTGACTTACTCAAGAAAAAACAAATGAAAATGAAGGGCTAAAAGAAGTAGTGCAGAAACCCTTTAATCTGTAAGAAGTGAAACTGACAATGCATTCAAAGCCTTCCATGGGTATTTACAGAGTTAGCATCTGACCTTCCACAGACTGAAATCACAGAGCCAAGGTGCATGAGCTGGTAACCATTACACATTATTTAGCCTCTAACACTGTTTCTTCTGGTCCCATTACGTGCTTGCAATAAACCAAAGATACCAATTTTCTATGAGTCTGTGGGCACACTTGGAAGTGACTTTGTCTGGCACATATGAAATCTCCACTTTGTTTATACTCACATTTAACCACCCCTGAGTCTGGGCCCACCAGCTTGTCCCTGGGCTGAGATCATAGAAATATTGCAGCTGACATCAAAGCCGACCAGAAGCATGAGACAATCTGCACAATGACCTCATGTAAGAGAGGCTAGGAGTTCAACAAACTTCATCTGATGCCTTTAGAGTGCCAGGCCATCTGAGCAGGGATTTCAGCATACCACAGCATGACACACTGGGAAAAAAAAAAAGCTATGGCTTTTTTTTCAACAGACAGGACTTGAATCAAAGACTCATAGAATCATTTGGGCTGGAAAAGACCTTCATGATCCTGGAGTCTGAAGTCATATATATGGTTTATGCTTTATAGTTCCCCAAAGTGGCACCAAAAATTTTCTAAGGTTAAGCCACATGTATCACCTGCAGATAAAGTGTGTTTGGAGACTGAAAAAGCCAGAAATTTAGAAAAAGCACAGACATTTTCCTTAGCCGTTTTATTTTGTGGCACTCATAATGTGTGATTAGTATGGAAAAGTCTGTTGCTGGCTCTGCTAATTTCATTTTGGGCTTGAAAGATATTGGATACTGCCTGAGAGGGGCACCAGCCCCCTCAAACCTACATTAGCAGCAGTGGCTGTGTAAGGGGAGCTGGTGGGAGGGCACAGAGAGCAGTAATTCTCAGGTAAGCCCTGTTGCTAGTGAGGAAAAATTGTTTATGTGAGAAGGCTGTGCCAGGGGTACATTTGGACAACAGATAAATACTCTATCATGGCTGAGGACAAAAGGAGCTCCTGTTCTCCTGAAACCTCTGGTCCGTTCTGGAGGAGGAATTTCAAGTCCACCACAACAATATTTCGGCATTTCTTCCACTCAAATTGAAAGAGAGACAAAAATGAGAGAAGACAGCAGTGTAGAAGCACGCTGAAATTAAGTGTAATTTTAAAAGAAAGTAATGTTGGAACCTTTTCAAAGTTTAAAATACATTATCATAAACATGTAGTTGTGTAAAAATTAGTGTTCCAGTTCTGAAATAATGGCTAAAGCAATCATCCATGTATTACCTAAAGGCACTATAGTGGCATTGTTAAATATGATGCCTCAAACTCTCCTTTATTAATACCCTCATTTTCTCATTTTTAAAGCACATTTTCCAAATGTTGCTCATCCAAGAAAACATTTCCCATGACAGATAATTGATTTCAGATTTAAAAACAAACAGAAACCCCAATGGCAACCAACATATCCACTGGAAAATCAGCCATTGTTAAGCCCCAGTGATCTCTATTATACTTGCAGATCTCTATTATATCTGCAATACTGTCTTCACGCCCTGGAAAAAGGATGTGAAACTCTGACACGGGAGATTTGAAATAACCTGCACCAGAATTTCCTGGCAATTAGTGTACTCATGAAAAAATGCTTAAATTTAGTCAACAATCCACTGTGGGAAAGGAAGAGCTGGGGGCAAAGGAACTCTACAAGTGTCTTCTACTTGCCACTCTGAAACAGATCTGGCAGATATAAATTAAGATTTTTTTAAAAATGAGGGAGGAAATAAATCAACCAAACCAGCAAACCCACCCTTCTCCTGACAAGCCTACTGTTCTAGGACATTTGTTCAGGCTGCAAATTCAGGCCCTCAAAAGCAAGGACATGGCACAGTCCAGGCTGGAGTGCTCAGAGACCAGGAAGGACTCGTGCTGCAGGGAAGTCCAAAGACCAACAGATTTCTGCCCCTCGGATTTGATTGCATTTGCTTGGAAATAGGAAGACACCGACAAGGAGTCCAGTGCTGCAGGCAAATTATTTAAAGCAAGCTTTGAAAACCCCAGTTTCAAGGGTACCTAAGCACTTACAGATGCTGACTTATGCCCCCTGACATTATGAGTTATTAGACACTTCATCCAGCTGGGTGTTTTGGAAAATCCAAGCAGATGTTTAAGTACCTTCAAAAATCATGTCTGAATGAGGACCATATTACTTTTGTATTAATAATGTGATGACCAGCTCATTAAGGCAACCAACTTTTAACTGCTTTCATTCAACTGGACAAAAACAGTAATAAAATAAATAAAAGAGCTAATTGGAATGAAAAAAAATCATTAAAATTTTCTTATTTATTTGGTATATTGAAGGTCACTTTATTGAACAAATAAAATGTCTCTCAGGCACACTGTAAATTTTCAGTCAAGCTTCCTTTTCCATCCAAAGGCAATGAACTGGACCACACATCTCTTTACAGTGAGCAATATAAAGGATACAAAGCAATAAAAAATACAGTTTAAATCTATTATTTTATCTATATTTCTTATTTGGGTGCAGCAACAAACCTCTCTGGGACAGCTTAGGTTCCAAACCACAAAATATTGTACAAAGGGTTCCCAAGAAACTTAAACAAAGTCCTTTCCTAACTTTACATTTGTTTGTATGTTACCTATTAGCCATTTGTAAATCCTACTAGCATTTCTCTGTGGTAATAGAACAAGTGAAAAGAGATTATCTGAAGAAGTGTTTCTATCCTAATGTCTTTCCAGAAACACTGACAGCAGATACCTGGATTACTTTAATGCAAAGAGCCACCAAGCAGTATAAACTTTCCTAGTCCAGGTGTAGCTACCTGTGTTTGTAAAAAATCTTCCTATTGGTAAAATTAGGCCACAAAATACATTTTCCTTTGCACCTAGATAATAAAAGGACCCAATCTCACTTGGAGACTTGAAAGGAGGAAAAGAAAAGGTCTTTTGTTCTTCCTCTAATAGCCTCTTGTTAGAGATATCCGTACCTACATTAGAGATATCCATAACTATCCAGAAGATTAAGAGTAACAGCATCTTTGGAACAGAGCACGTGGTGTTTTCTCCAAATAGCACTTTCATAAGTCAAGAGTGTCCACACTTACTTGACTACCTTATCTTAATGTCAGAGCCAACCCCACTGGCAAAGGAACTCTACTGTCTTCGGCAGACTATGGAGGAGTTGCCAAATGAACAACTGATCCACTGAGTCAAATTTTTACACATGTTCTTTTATTTTCTTTACCTCCCTAGTAATACAAATGAGACCTATAGATGATTAAGCAGAAGAGGAGAAATAGAACTCTGGAAAAATCTTGGTCCTGCTTTTAAAGCTACAAGAGGAAATGTTCCTGTGACAGACTCTGCATGCAGGAGTTCTATGCTCCTGGCTCCACCAACGTGCATCCCTCATTTCTGTCACTGCCACCAACTTCACTAGAGAACTCCAAATGGAGATGTCTTAAATAAGACTGGTCCTTCAGTAGCCCCTACTTGAAAGCACAAAAATTTATGAATCTAAGAGAATGATAATTTTACTTAAATCTGATTTATCTCATCAGACATCTATAAGTGCAAGCAGGTTGATAGTGTACACTCTTCTCTCCTGTGGCAGGGATTTGAGCTGACAGCCCCATCACAGAAGATTTCCTGTCATTGTAACACTTCTTGTTACTATGTAAAGAAGCCAGGATTGCTAATGAAAACTACTTTTTTGGTACCATTTTCAATTATAAGAAGATTTGTGAAGGGTTTTTGGAGATGTTGTGCTGATTCCTTGCTCCGTACTACCTCCCGCATTTGTCTTTTTATTTTGTCTTTCATCTCTTTTCTGATGCCCCACATCCCATCATGCCACACTGCACTCATTAAATAAACCCCTAAATCTAGCTTTTGTCTAGCTCTAATCCTTTTATTTCCTAAATCTCATTTAATCCAAAGGGCTTCCTTTCATCTCTTTAACTGTCAGTTGGATCACTACTGTTTCCTATCAACAGCTCCTGAAAATCCTGTATGGAGTTAAAAAGCTTTCAAGTGTTTCTATGATTCTCATTAGATTCTGCTCTCCCCAACACCTGCTAAAGACCATATTGGTGCTGCTCATGCCCTTCTCCCTCCCCTCACCCTCACACAGCTCACAAGCAATAATCATGTTAGAAAGGGTTTCCCCACTTTTTCTGGATAACTCCCTGCCCTAGTTTCAGCCTCTACATTAGCAAGACTTGGTTAAATATGCTTTGTTTAGTACAGGGCAGAAGATTTTAGGTAGAAGTGATCAGGGAGAGGGTTACAAGGAAAGTTCCCCTGGCACCACATTTTTCATGGTTTTCCATGCATTAAATCACTGTCCATATGAAAAGGCGTCGGTATTTCCACCTTGTGATCCTATTTCTCTTTTGGATCCCTTAGTGGCCTGTGGAGCAAAACTGATGGGAGAAGCAGAATCTCTCAAAAGTCTCTCCCTGTAAGGAGTACCCATTTGCTAACACCCATCATGTGTCTACAGCCTTCCCACTGCAAGAGTGAGCTCTTCTGCCAGATGTTGAGCAGAAGTTACAGTGAGAGGACACCCCAGTTCTCACACTGCCATTTGCAGACCATGTATGCCAGCTCTCTGCTCCCAGCCTTCAGTGGCCCCAAGCAGCTCCTCACACTCTGCCCTGGTCTGCAGCTCTCAGAGAGGCTGTACAAATGCCTTACAATTTTTCTGCCCCTTGCAACCTCCCACAGTGCACATGGCAGCAGTGGAAGCCAAAGCTCACAGCTGGTAAGTGTACAAATACCATTCCCTCCTAAGGGAGGCAGAGCTGCTATTGCTGTGCCATGGTGGGAGTGGAATCCTTATCACGCCACCCACCCTTCCTCCAGACACCCCCTCACCTCCTTTCAAAAGTGCTCACTGACTTTAAAGACTCCAGAGGTGACCAGTCATTTTTACACCCTACTAGCCAAATAGCCCAGAGCATCAGATTTAGAGGTTCAGATTTAATGTAAAATGTTTTTCCCCCCTCAGGCAGTGGCAAGTGTGCCTATGAAGACCTGAATGACACCAGGATCAGTGCACTTACAGAGTCACGAGCACCCTCGTTCCTCACTGACAGCCACCGTGTACAGAGAAAAAAAAAGCATTCAGAGCATAAACTGATCTCTTAAACCCTACTAAGTTCAGGCATGGATTTCATGCTGAATGCTGCCATGTGGGCCCACTGTATGTAACCAGTCAAACTGGCTAGATGGCTGCTGCAGTCCACAGCTGCTCTGGTTTGCACTCAGAAGCAAGTTGTTATTTGCTTCCTTTTGCACAACACAAGCCTTATCTCTCTGCAGACATGCAGTAGCATGTCTGCTACCTTTGCACTACCATACTCATGTCTTAGGGTGGGTCCAAGCAAGTTTAGTCAAACTCTAGAGACTTTTTTTTATGCTGAAATATTGTCTAAGAAGGCAATAGCAGGATGAATGGGACTGAAACAAGCATGGGAACACAGTAACTGTTAATTTATCCTCACTCGTCTCTTTCATATAATGCTTATTCAAAATCTTCTAATGTTTTTAATTAGATTTTGCTCATTGTGAGTTCTGTACTCTACTCATGTAATAGTACTCTAATGAAGTTAACTAAGAGCTACAAAATTCAGAGCTGGATTTTTAAAAAATCTTTCAAAACCACAAATGTCTTATACTGATGGTCGAACAACCTGCCCCAGGATCCAGAATCCAACCTTTCCTCCAACTTGGGTATCAAATACTCCTACCCAAAAGGTCATCCACCACCCTTGAAACCCCTTTCTTCAGTGTGGGTGTGATAACAGGACCCAACCCAGCCAACCCTCCCAGAGGCAATTTTCCAGCATGGTTCTGGAAATTGCAGTGAGCCTGGAGTGACCACAATAACAACTGGGAGAAGACATGAGCTGCATAGATATGAACTGTGCTGTGCCAATTCCCCTCCACACCGAGCACAGGGCTGGGTGACCACGGCTTGGCTGTCTCATTTACTTATTTCTGACAGATGCAGAATAGCAGAGAAAGAAGTTTCAGGTCTCACCAGTCATTTATAATGCTACTTCATCATCATCCATCAAAAGGTATGCAATTTCAGCTACCAAATAAAACAATTTATTAATTAAAGGGGAGTTCTCTCAGAAAAAAATCTATTTTTTTCCTGTGATATCTGTGAAAGCAAAAGCCAAAGGAAGAAGTAGCCAGTGCAGCCAAAATCTCAAATTAACTAGTTTAAAAAAAACCTGCTACTTTATAGCCATGCCATGTAATAAAGGATGTGAGGTGAGTGTAATCTGAGTGCAACGGCTTAAAGCTGAAGAACAAAGAGTCCTGCTGCCCTTTGAGCCTGACTGCAGAAATGCTGCAAGGAGAGAAGGGCCACCACAGATCTGGGGTTATGGAGGCGTGTGCTGCTGCAAGACGGTCCTGGACTAAACATCAGTAGCACTTGCACATATTTTACAGCTGACAGAACCCCAGAAATGTAAAGGAAATTATTTTAGAATTCATAACTCCTTTCTCCAAATTTGTCACTTCAACCTGAAGTGACATGAAAGAATAGAACTGCATTAATACTGGGAATGTAGGATAGCTCCTACTCTCTAATTACATGGCACTTCCAGCAACAAGAGGGGCAGCAGTCCATCAATATAGTCCATCAATTCTTCAAAGCTACCTGGAGACCAGTTTTAAGCCAAGAGACCTGCTATGGTATGTATCTCAGGCTGCATTCAGGAACCTCCATCTCACATGCACACAAAGCTTGCCAGTGTGCCAGCAAAGTTCCTCCCACGAAGAAGCAGCAGCCATTTCCCCATACCTGACAAAATGCAAAGTGAGCAGAAGTGCCAGCAGCAGGAAGTGTAACTGGCAAACGATTATTTGTCACCTGGGAAATTTTAATAGGGGCTGTGGTAATATTTTTTAAAAACACAGAGGAGGCAAACATTGGACATAAGGCTCAAAATCTGCCTAAAACTATCTAAAGTGTCATGTAATTGCCTAAATGTTTAGCTATGGTTTCTCTGGCAGGTTTGCTTCTTCTGCCATGGCTTTGGTTCCAAAAACATGCAGACAAAAGCTGTGTGGCATAAGCATATTCCACAAACAATGGCAAGTTGGAGAGAAATGTAAAAGAAAATCCCCCAGATTCTCATTTTTCATCTGGCTTCACTTTAGAGTCTTTCATATCCTGAGGTCATCCTTCTCCAGGAATTACATGACTTGCCCTTTACCAAAGCAGTTCACAAATAGTAAATATGTTTTATAAGAGAAAGCTGGAAGGAAAGCAAAATAATCACAGTTGGGTCTTAAATTTCTTTTTCATTTTTGACAAAAAATTCAAAATTATTTTCCCAACCCCTTTTTTTAAATGAAGAAAAATATTTCAGAGAGACAACTTAAAGCTACTCTAGAAGCTACTTAATAGTGTGCCCTGGGAATCTGTTTTGAGGGTTTAGGGGCCCATGAATGCAGCTCAGTTTGAAAGAATCATCTTTCAAAAACATAGGAGCAGGCAATCCCATTGTGTCCTACATCAAGCAAGCAGGGAAGAAGACTAGCTTGGCTGAACAGGAAACTCCACTTGGAAGGAAAAAGAAATTGCATGTTTGATGGAAGAGAGGTCAGTCTTCACAGGAAGTTTACAGGTGATTGATACTCCAAGACTGTTAGTGTTTAAGAAGCTTTTGAACAATGCCCTTAATACCATATTCTAACTTTTGTTGAGCCCTGAAATGGTCAGGCAGTTGGATCAGTTGAGTATTGCAAATTCCTTTCAGATTAACTACTCTGTTTCTTCCCTGTTTCCACTCCCTGTTTCTCCCTTTCGTTCTGGTGGGGGTGAGAGCCATGGATCATCTTGACATAATTGGACCATCTGTACAAATTTACCAAAAGCAAGTGTGAAGTGTAGTTTTTGAAAGTCTTCTAAGTTCATCCAGCCTAACTGGGTTTCCACAGGATGACAAAAACAACATCTCTGACACTAGCAGGGCTCCAAGATCAAGCCCTCAACCTGATCCAGGATATGATCCTTGATGGTTGCACATCCTTTGGATGTGAGCAATACCTGTTCATTACTGATGGTTGGTTTGGGGCTTTTTTAGCAATTTCTAAGCTGCTTCCCTTGGAAAAACAAAAGAGCCTGAGAACAACAGCACCCTGTTAGAGAGGAAGTCCATCTGTCCCAACACTGTCTGCAACCTGGCCAACCACTTGTCTAAAGGAGGACATGAGCAGTGCAAGTCAGCTATAGATGGTGATGTTTTGTGGTAAATACAACATTTACTAAAAACAAGCTGTAAAATCTTTCTGTTGTAAATGCAACTTCTCTTGTAGAGTTCATAATTACTATTGCTGTCATCCTCATCATCAAATTATCATTCAGCCAAGGAACTGTTGAGTAAAGTCATCAACTTGCTGTAGTTATAAAAGAAGAAAAGCAGGAAGGGTAAATAACAACACAGAAATTTTTTTAAAAACCAGCCTTGTTACGGAGAAAATTAAATCCTTTCCACCACTCGCACTGCCAGCTAAATGTTTGTGTTTATCTCTTTCCATCCTTTGTGCTGTCCTGGATGTGGGGGATGGCTCCATGTTTGGTGAGGCACTGAAGCAGCCTGATGGGCAGCTGCCTCATTTTCCAGGGGCTGCAGGACCATTTCAGAGATCCCTGAGAACAGGCTGAATCACAGCACTGTCTGTTTGATCGGCTCTCTCTCCCAAAGCATCTGGATGGAGCCTCAGACAAGAGATGCTCAGAAAAGGAGTTGGCTGCTCGCCCTGTTGCAGATGAAGAATTTGAGCAGCACAGAGAGCACAGGGGGAAGGGAGTGCATTATTTCCAGTGGAATGGAGAGATGCTGCCAAAAGATGCCCCAGATTTGAAAGAGCTTTATCGGAATACAGAATCAACACATTTACTTGCAAAGGGAGGGAGGAAAGACCAGGATAAATTGACTGGATTTTGAAAGGTCACCTCCAAATCTAGTGGCTAAATCTAGCCAAATCAAGGCATAATTTCTTCTCTTGTATAAAAATTCACAGAATTCAGGGTAAGAAGTCAAGCCCAAATCACCCCAATTTCCTAACAGGGTTATTCACATTATGCATTCACAGGTACACAGGGGGAAATAGATGGCATTTTCAGGATTCTTCTGATGTGCCTGTCAGCCTTTTAAATCCAGTTTGCACAGGTGTAAACAACACAAGTTAAAAACCAGTTGTGAATTGTTTCCAGTCTCACAGGCCACTGAGTTCTGATGTTATAATAAAACAGGGAACACAGCAAGCAGGTATTAGACTGACCAAGGGGTTCCTGCATGTGGAATCAAGCACCAGTTTAGCTGGAAGATGGAGGTAGGGGTTCAGTGTTGTAGGGAGACTGTAACCCATGAGTCAGCATCCCCTGGAGCAGCCTGTTCACTCCCACATCAGACAGCTGATGTGCAGTCACGTGAAATTGCAATGGCAATGAGAGGATGCCAAGGGTGGACACCATCCTGACTGGCATGGACAGGAATCCCTACACTGCCCTGGTCAGGTGCCATGGTCACGAAGGGTGTCTGTGCTTCTCCACATGTAGAGAAACAGAAATCTCTGCAGTCAGATGTTTTCCTTTCCCATGGAAGTAGTGGGTCCTAGCAACATGTCTCAGCTCTGAATTAGATCATGTGGAGAAGCAGAATGACATATTCAGCTGCTCTCCCACCCCCCTCCTCACAAAAGATAGCAAATTGCCTATTGTTCTTTATTTTCTTGCACATCATTTTGAAAAAGCCTTACAATCACTAATTTGGGTGTTTGCCAGAATGAAAGCTCCCCTAACATTCAGAAATGGCACTAGAATAATGAGGCACAGGCAAGCCTTTTTGCAAGAATGTGAAACAAGTTGAAATACTTGCATAGGCATGGCTAGTGAACATAGCAAAGGTTCTTCTGAGCTCTGAGAAAGCCTGAAACATGCTGCTTCAGGACTAATAGAGTTTTACTCTTGGTAATCACCCAGACTTGGAGTGGCCAAAAGCGCTGGCCCAGGACAGCTCATGCCCTTGCTCTCCCTTTCACTCACAGCCTCTTGTGTTTGCTGCCAAACACGAATGATCCCCTTACTGCAGACCACTGAGCCACTCAGGCACCAGCTTTTTGTGACAACTCCAGTGCTGCAGGAGACAAGTGGAAACTCCCTCTGGAACATGAGCTACATGCAAGTATAAGGTAAAATAAACTGACCCTTTGAGCCTTACAGAGCGTGAGATGGAACCCATGTGACCATCCTCACAAAGGGCAAGAGTGGAATCATGTGGAGTCTCCCTGTGACACAGCCCCAGCTTTAACAGGAGACTCCAGTCACGTTCCATAATGGGAACTGCCAGGCCCTGACCAATCCACCATGGGGAGCCAGCATCTGCAGCATTGCTGGCTCTGAGCACCTGTGAGTGATTATACCAACATTCCAGACACTCCTTTTTTCTGCCAGGAAAAGCCTGGAATGGCAAGCCCAACTGTGGATGTGTAGGAAGTGGGTTATGCAACAAGTGGGGTACTACTTTGAGGGAAGGAAGGTTCATTCCCCCTCACGCTGATTTTTGCCTAGCAGGCAAATAGGGCCAGATCCAAGGAGCTCAGCTATTCCCTTTGTTGCTCTCACACACACTAAGTCAGGGATAAATGAGCACAACCCTGCCAGTACCTCAGCCAGCCGCAGAGCACCAGCACTCCAGGTGCCCTCTCCTCCCTGCTGTGCACGTACTGGAGGTAGGAAAGTTGTTCTTGGCAGAAATTCAGTGGGCATCTGTGCCTGCAAAGGTCTTCATTGCAGAAGAGGTGAGAGAGCTCCTGGGAGTCACTCAGGATTCTGGTAAACAGCAAACGTTTGCAACATGAGATTTAGCAGCACCTCAGAGAACTTAAAGCAACTCCATTTCTAAATATTTGCTCCCCCATTCAGCAAAGCTCCTACAGTATTTGCATTCACAGAGGACAGGGCTGAAGTGGATCCAGCTCAGGTGGACACATTCCCATACATGTGTCCCAATCCATCTGTGATTTTTGTCAGTGCCACTGCAGTCACAGACAGCAATGGAATAATTCCTGTCAGGACATTTTATTGACACAGATGTCTTACATATTTTTGTCTCCACTGCAGGAGACAACACTGGGTTAGGATCTGCAATTGCACACCAACTGCAGCTGGTTGGCAGAGCAGAGAAAACCCTACCTGTTAAAAAAAGTCAATTTTCAAGTCCTGCAGTCAGCATGTAGTGCTTAAGGGGTCTGTGTAAACCTCTGAAATCCAGTCCTTTTTCATGAAACTTTTATCTGAGAATCCTGGAAAGGCAGCACAAAAGAGAGAGATAGTCAAGTTCCGTTACAGAAATCACAAGACCAAAGACCATATTTCCAAAACAGCGAAGTGTAAAAGACAATATCAGATAGATAAATAAATATGTAAAATATTTCCCAGTATCTGAGTTTAACATTCTCATAAAATCATGATTTTCTCAGTCTCCTGGTGCCCCTCCTTCCCCTTGCATCAGAACTTGGCCCCTCGGGCCACAGGCTGTCCAGGCTCAGTTAGAAGATACCCCTCCATCCCTCCTCCGGTCTCTTAAGCTGAGTGAAACTCACAGGTGTAGAATTCATGTAAATGGCATAAAAAAGTCAAAAGCTGACCTGAATTCTAGCCAAGCAAACCAAGTCTGTGTGGCTTAGTTTTGGAGAAGCCATTGAAAAGAAAATATAGACAGGAGGCTTTTCAGAAAAGGTTTTTCCAGAAAGATACAATTTCAGTTTGCAATTGGCAAGTCACAGCTAGAAAAAGGACTTATATCTCACAATCTCAGCATTTGTTTTCAAAGTAAAATGGACAAATATTTTCCCCCATCAGCATAAATGAATAGCATATGTGTCCTGCAAGAAGAGGGTGTGTTTGAGAAGAACAGTGGTGTTTATCTTCCACACATCTTTTCTCTTTCCCCTTAAAAGAGAAACTTTCTTGACCAAGAATCTTCCAAAACTTTTATATTTTGAGCTCTGATGCATCCCTCCCCTTGCAGGACATTCAGAGAAAGACTTCAGCACTGATACTCATGTACAGCTGCTACCTTCATGGGCACACATCAGTCAGCTCCATGCCTTTACTGCTTTAGACACAGTACATGAAACATTTGATGGAGCCCCCATCAATACCACAAAACTTCTGGACTTTCACCACCATGGAAGGCTAGGACACTCAAAAAGATTCTGTGTGCAATTCCTGATCTGAAGCCCAGTGAAATCCAACAGACAGCCATGCCCCCCTGTGGGGCATTGAGGAGGACTTTGAAGCTCGCTGGGAAGGTTACAAAACTCGGTGGGGGAGATGACAAACAACCAGAAGACTTCTCATCTGTGGAAAGGGAACTTGATGGGTCATTTCTGGCAGTTCCCACGACAGCAGCACCACAGAGGGAAAAAGGGCAGTCCCTCTGGTAATTAGATCTCAGGCTATTCACATGTTCAAACTTTGAATTTCATTTCATACATTGATAAGGCACACCAAAACCTCTGGAACTGATGTCATGCAAAACTCCAAATAAACAGACTGAAGACACAGATGCTGCTGAAGATAGACATGTGCTCAGCTTTAAGATTAGATCCATTTGGGGGTGTCAGGGCATGTGGGAACAGCAACAAACAATCTACAATGAAGGTGTCTGATGCTTTAAACAGCATTATTTCTAATATCCGGTTGGGGGTTTTTTTCAGAGAAACAATGCTTTCCTTACCAAACTTCTTCTTGGTGAGTTTTTACAGGAGTGGAAGAAAAGCCACTGGACCACATCCCACCACCCTCTGGGATGGTGCAGAATGACAAGTATTGTGCCTGAAGGCCCAGGGTAAGGGAAGGCTTCATAATCTCTTCCCTCTATTGTAACTCACAGCATCAGAGAGCTCCTCACCCACTGCTGCTGATCCTGCACACTGCAAGAGCTCTTAGTGCAGCTAAGCACTGGTGGCTCCTGGATCCCTTCCCAGAAAACTCTTCCTCTAGAAAAACAAGTTCTTCAGATTAAAGAGAAATATTTAGATAAACAGCAGGACACGAGAGATAAAAAGCTGGCCTGGCCAAGAGGAGACTAGAGGTCCTATTTCAGGTACCAGAGCAGTCAGTAACCCTGGCAAGAACAAAGGCTAGCATAGAAAGTCAAAACTTCCTTGCTGAGCTTGGATAACTTAAGTTTACATGGATTTATAATTTCAATCGAATTTGTGCAAGGGTATGAGAGTTTTAAAAGCAGACAGAGCGTGTTCAAACAAGCTAAACTATTCTAAGATACTCCTGCTTTCTTTTCACATATCAAATCAAATGATTTCATTGTCATGAAAGTGTAAAGAAAAAGATGCTACCAAGAGGCAGTATACAAAGTTTTTAAAGAGGACATAAAAACATCAAAGCAGAAAAATGAAAACAAAAGATGATTTTATTTGAATTCAGATCAAATCAACTTCAGCAGTTGACAGTGGGATGCCTTTGCACTGCCCTGTTAGGATGCAAAGTGAATGTCATTCCCTGCACTCATTTCCTTACAGGGCCAATCCCACAGCAAGATTTTTCATACATATAAATGCAGCCTCCACAAGCCCTTCCATCCAGCTCTAAACCTCAGGATTATTTCCTGCTGTTTTTGAGGCAAACCAACTGCAAATACTGAACAGGCATATTTGTTCAGGCTGTATTGACTGCCCAATAGCTCACACTTCAGAGAAAACTGGTGCCAATGAAAGCAAGTTGGAAGACCAGTAGACCCATCAGAAAACCCGCCAGAGCTGTCAGCAGGTGAGGGATCTATGAAAGAGTCAAGGAGTAATACTGAGACCAATAATGAAATATATATTTGCAAGATTTTCAAAACATAGTGAAGATGCCTGGACCTGTGACAGAATGGAAGACAAATAAATAATCACAGGACAAAGTCAATGTGAGGAAAAATGATCTTCACTGTGAAATGGCACCTTAGCCCAATAAACAGCTTTTCTTGTATACATATAAGATATATTAAATAGCCCTCCCAAGACATTAATGGAAAAAGTGGTGCCCTTGTTTACTGTATCACTGAAGAAATTTAAGCATCCTGGCATTTTGCAATTAAAAAATAATAATAATCATTTGTGGGGGAAAATTCAACCAACCAAAAGTTGTTTAATTTGTCAGCAACATTAGCTCAGAAGAAAAAAAACCAAAAATACATTCTGGCTAGGAGAACAAACAAATCTCTTAAGGGGAGTTGTTTCTCCAGTTATATATTCATGCATTAAGAATACAGTATCATTACATCAGGGATCCAAAACCCAAATTTCATTAATTTCATGAATTTGTGAAGCAGTTGATGTCTCCAGAGCTACTCATTTCTCTTTTTGCCCTTATCTTCTGCTGCTCAGTTACTACTCTTTTCCATTACTTGCTGATAGAGTGCTTAAAAAACCCCAAGCCAAACAGATCTCCTAGCTGTGAATAAAAGGAAGAATTTTCCGAAGAGATTAACTCCCCCTCAGCCCTCTCCTGCAGAAACATTATGTGGAGAAACCCAGAGCCAGGACTGGTGGGAAGCCTCCAGTCTTGAGTAGTTTTGTGGTGGGGCCTCATCAGAGATGTCAGTATCACAATTCAGTTCAAGGGTAGGGTGACATCTTCCCTATCCCAGCATTACCCTCTCCAACCCATGGCCAAGCCAAGTAGGATCTACAGTCCATGAGGCCAGCTGGCTGCTCAGAACACCAAACAACCTCAAAAATCCCCTCTGGTGGAGGTTTTCAACCCAGCCAAAGAGTTTTTGTATCCCACAAGGGCCCAACAGCCACCTCTGCCCTGCCCCACCTCTGTCCCTGCATGGGTCCCCCTGCAAAACCCCCCCACTGGTGCCTCCTCTCCCACTCTCCTCATTCAGGGAAACTGAGACAGGGGGAGGTTTGAGTGTGGAACAATTGTTTATATCTTTGTGCAGGGGAAATCTGGGATTATTTATGGAAATTCAGACGTTGCTAAATAACAGATGCTCTTCTGAAAAGGAAAACTTCTTTTGTTTTGGGGAGAGGGAGGGTTGGAGGGGATTATTTTTAAGGCAGTTTGGAAAAGAGCTGAATGTTTGCTCTGGAATATAGAGGAACTTCATTGAAATAAAACAAACGTTTCTCAGGACATGTATTTCATGCAATACCTAATGTTGCTGACCCTTGTGGCCTCAGAGAAAAACACAACACAAAACAAGGTCTCCTTCCTCATTGCCAAAGAATAAACAAAAATTAACCAAGTCTTCATAACAGTTTGGTCTGTGCCCTGAAGAGAAAACTTGCTCCCTTTCATGCTATTGCTCTGCTAAGCGTGGCGGAGGAAAGGGATGTGCACATAATAAGCAAAGAATTAAAACTACATAGAAATCACAAACTTCACATTAAAATCTTAAACAATAAGAATGCAGAGTTCAGCAGAACATGGGAACTCCAGCTAACCCTCCAGCTCAGCCATAGCAACTTGTCCCCTGCAGGATCAGCACAGTTCTTCTCCAAGTTTGCTCTATAAACACATATTCCACAGATCTTATTTTGTCTTTTTGTTCATAGTGGAGGTTTCAAACAAATCTTTTCCTAGTATACACCACATTTCACCCCAGTATGGTTAAGAAGACTCCATATTTTGCTGATTTCACTGTAAACGTCCTCTTTCTTTTATATGCTATTCCTAGAAACTGTCCCCCATGAAATGATTCTTTGAATCTGTGTAATTTTCTCATTTTTAACTTCAACTTTTAACTTGAGTTGTTGCTTTTTCTTGTAAATACAATAAATTAGACCAAATCATTTCCTGCTGGAAAGAATTCATACATTTTTTCCCCCAGAATTTAACAGTACAGCAGCATGAGTTGCCACTGCAACAAACAACAAACCCAGAACAAACATCAGTAATGAAATTAAGCTGAGCTGTGACACATTTCAAAGACATTTTAGATGACAAAATCACAAGATTATCTTTTATCAAAAGGGTTTCTAGACAAACTGGGTAACCTATGAATTAACTGCAAGATTCTCAGGCAGCCAGCACAGGCACCTCAGTGTTCCTATCCCTCCCATTGCTCCAAGGGTACAAATCAAGTGACAGTAGGAACCAAACTGTGCCACATACTGACTTCCCTACCAAGGTTCTTCACCAGGGAATGAGCTTCAGGACTTGCTGGTGGGATCTGCACAGGACCACACAGCAAAAAATAAGAATTTAAAGGAAACAGAAATAAAGAGGAAAAGCCCACACAATCAATGCCCTTTTCAGACTCAAAAAGCCCCAGCCAATAAGAGAGCTTTGGAGATCTCCTAACACAACACATCAGCAGCCTCTGCCTAAACCAACCCTGTTGTGGGGTTTGGTTTGGTTTTTTTTTTTTACAAATCATGATCCTCATCACACACCCCATTTAATCTTGTACCACAATCATCATGTCATTGCCACTCATTCTAGCAGTGCAGGACACAACCCAGGACAAGAGGCTAAATGACTCAGACTTGGTTGCAGAGACTGTAGAAGAAACACAATAGGGGAGAATTCTGCCCAGCATTGCCATCTGTAGAAGTCAGAGGGCTGCTTTCAAAACAAAGCTTGAGTTCATGAGATTTCTCAGCTCTGGGTTTCTCAATGTTTCCACAGAGTGGGTGCCATGTCAAGGTACAGGCCTTCATCTGGTAGAGGTGATGGCTTTGCAAGGTAAAGAACTGGGGAAATAGCATGTAGCTACATCTGTCAAAATAAAAAGTGACACATAGAAACAACAGCTTAGACTCTCCCATTCGTTCTAAAGAGGCTGAAGCATGAATGCCTCTAAATTTAAACTTTGTCAGAACCCGAAATATGCCAGGATGTTTCTGTACTTCAGCTAGAAGATAGCAAGTATTAGGTAAAAAAAGGAAACACACCAATGCTGCTCAAACCACACTGAGATGGTCCAAGGGCTGTTTTCAGGAATGATTCCCATTACAGTGGGTTAATAAACACAGTCCATGGGATTTGCAGTTGCTCTGTCTCTTATCTTCATACTGGTTCACTAGCTTGAGTTGAAACCTCAGTGCAATGAGGGTTCTAAAGTATCTGCTGGTTATAGGAAAAGAAATGATACCAGCTCTTGTAGGCACATTGGTTTCTGCTAACATGTGCTGTCTTAGTCCCAGAAAATGTTCACTAATTGTGGTAAACACGTCTTGATTACTGAAACAAAAATGTTCTTAAATTAAAATACAATAGGTGTATTAAGAAATCTCTCCTAGTAGCAACAAATGAGGAACACCAAATCCTGCCAGCTCTTACATATGCACTTCATTGTAAACTCATCAATAATCCCAAATTAAGCTCATGCAGAAGTGTTGAAAGGGTTTGAGCCATCAGAGAGTCATCCTCCTAGCACTGACATCCTAAGGAGTGTGCTAGCTTCAGCTAGGCTACTCAGAGTTGTAAGATGGTCCCCAGGCACGACCTGCAGCAGCAGACCCCATTTGGGGGACACTGGCACCCTTACAGCTAACATATGTCTCCAAGTGGGGTCCTTGGCACTTCCTCAGCAAGCATGCAAGTTCATGTATAATGTCAAGATTTCAAGTTATCTTGATTCGATTAGGGCAAAGCACAGACTCAGTTTTTACACCAGGCATGTTTTTTACTGCACAAGTATTGCATATACAGTACTTTCCAACCCATGAGTGATAGGACCTGACTTTAAAGTAAGTGTTTGTCATGCAAGTACACAGTGTTAGAGCAAATCACCACTTTTAATACAGATCATTTTAATAAGGAACAAGCTAAAATGTATTGAGTTTAATAGCAAGATAAAATGTACTGTGTTTAATAGCATGATAGTACCTCAAACAGAGAATAATGAATAGTTCCCATCTCTGCAAGCTGATTGGTCTGGATGAGAGCAGAGGCAAGTAGAAACAATAACTTTATAACAGGAGGATGAAATGGTTACATTAATTGAATTCAGAATGAGATACTGTATTTAGATTAAGAGGTCTAACAAAAAATCGATTGCATTCATCGGAAAAATATTTGGTTTTAAGACGACATATAATTGCCCTTTTGCTATAAACCTGTCATGTCAGTGGCCTGAAAATGGGAATCTCTTAATTGTGCTGAGCTTAAAAATAAGCATTTAAAAATTAAGAGGAGCAATTCTAAGATGTTTTTTCTTTTAAACTAAGTATGAAGCAAAGGCAGACTAGTTTCATATTCCAAAAGTATATCATTTATTGCTTCTCTTCCCTTAAGTCCACTTACATATTCAAATATTTGTATGAAGAGTACTGTTTTTATCTAGAACACTGCCATGTGGCTTGTGACATGTGTATCTACTTAGGCCAAGATGACATTTTGTATTGTTATGGGATGAGAAAAACTAAATAGACAACCCTTAGATCTTTGTCCCTTACTGTAAGAGGAAAATCCCATAAGAGCCATCAAAGCACAATGCAGACTTAAAATAGCAAATTAGTAATCAAAACTACCCAATGCATTCGTCTTCGAAATAATCACTGAATGCAGAGCCTGCCTCTCCCTGCAGAGACAGAGGATCATGGGTTGATGATGATGGAAGGCTTGGGAATATGAATCGAGTGCAAATTTGTCAAGGAAGTGAGCAGGGGTAGGCTGCCCAGTCACACAGCCAAGTTCTTCTTTCCCTGCCCAAGTGCTTGCATGAAAACATTTCCAGGGAAACTCTACCTATAGAATTTGGATTATGAGAAGAAACATGTGTAGTATTGCATTAAAAAGGTGGGTTTGCTAGTTAATAGGAATGTAACAGAGCTTAACTGAATCTTCATGCATGAGAGGTTCATCCTATGGGAAACACCATTAGACTTGTTAGCCACATTCTGCAGTGTATTCTCTGAATAGGATGAGATTTTCAAGAACATTTATGACTCAGCTGATCGCACTGTGACACTGGAAAATAACTCGTGGTTCCTTACATACTGGAAGTTCAGTTCCTATTAGGAAAAGAGGATTTCAAACATCTTTGTGAGTGTGTCAGAGAATAGGAACAGGCAGATATCCAATGATCCCAGCAGCAGATTTTAAATAAACAATCACAGTCCACCTTACATGTGATTGTTAGAGAATTTTCCTCTCCTTTTAACCAGTGCTGCCACAGAAGCATTATTATACAAAAATGACAACTGTGCACCTCACTGAAGAATAAAATCGGCACAAAAATGTATCTCCAACCACAGGATAAGAGTGTTATCTCCTAGGCTAAAGAGCCCAGGTGTGTAAAAAGAGAACCAAAACACAGAAAAAATGTAGCAGAGCAGGCAGGCAGAAGCGAATGGCAGCACACAAATCAGTGATGCAACATGGACCCCATGGTAGAGATTTGTTTTGAGCACCATTCAGCCTCTCACTGAGGAACCTTCTCATTATTATGCATCCAAGGTAGTGGAGGAGCTGCAGACTGACAGATTTGTTCCTCCATGATGGGCAAAAGATGCTTGAAGGGTGAGCAAATGCAGAAAATGGAGGCTGACTCTTTGGGAGAGCTAAGATGTGTGTTTAATTCTTTTTTTGGCCTGTGGGAGAGCTAAACTCATGGCAGGACAAGCAGAGCACTGCTAAGTCACAAGGAGCCTTGTGGCCTTGGAGCACATGCTTGCTGTTGGGGGAGGTCATTCAGTGATTCTCACAAGCAAGAAGGTCAGAGTGAAGAGCAAGGGGGCAGTAGCAGATTTCAAAAAATAATGTGAAAGCAATGCAGGTTTTTTCCCCTAAAAGAGTGCTCCAATAACAATCAACCCACCCATTTTACAGACAAATAAACAGCCTTCACACATATTTGCCAGACACATTTGTCTTCTCTGTGCCTCCCAGCCCTATCTACATATGTCTAAGTCAGCTAAGTCAGCTTTAGGCTTCTCTTTGCATCATGTCTCAAACCAATATGTGCCTGTTCTGAAGAAATAATAAACCTCTCAAGGAGCCACCTACCCTGTGACCCCTCAAGGTTTTCTAAGGCTCCAAATTTACTTCCCATCTTACTAAGACCTAATAGAATGCACAAACTCATCCCTCCCTTTAGCCCAAGGACTCCTCTCTAATCACAAACATCTGGTTTTAAAGCATTTCGGCTGCTACTTTGTACTAAACAGGTTTGGTAAAGCCATAAGCACTATTAAAACCACCCGTCCCAGCTTGCTTGAATTCCTCTTTAGAGCCTTTAACTCGAGACTTTGGTTCTGTTCTTAAGTTGCTTTCATGCACTTTTGTCTGGAAGCCACTCTTCCCAAAATCTCCACTCTGCTCCTACCTGCTTCCCCAGCCTCCAGCTCTGAACATCACTAATCCTTTCCCAATAGCATCCAGGCTTTAGGACCTTGAAATGAAACTAATCCACCCTGCAAGCTTGGACATAACTCAGCTGACCAACAGTGTGTCTGACATCTTTCCAGCTCATGGAGACAGAGAAAAGAGACAGTATCCCCACCCAAATCCAGCCAAGTCCTCCTTGCCAAACCTACTAAAAGGCAGAGTGTTACAAGTGCATGTTGGACCTCTCTCCCACTGTGGAGCCCAACAGCCCAAGTCACCACTGGAGTTCCACCTGATGGCATTTGCTATTCCCTGCATGTCCCTCCAGATGTGCCTGCTCCATGTGAAGACTGTGTCAGCCCCATGAAAATAAAACTGCTGACCCCAGGATAGAAGGGGTTGTGGTGTTTTTTTACCATGGAGAAAAGAGCCTCAGAAAGTCTTGGTAGACATGTCACTGTAAATGGAGATATATAAATGGGGATCAAAGGATTTACTGAATGAATCTATCATGAGATGCAAAGAAGAGAGAATAACAGGAAGCAAATAATTCACAGAAGTGCTGGCAGTGCCTGCAATGGCCCCTGGCACAGAAATCACTCAGGAATGAAAAAAAACCTTTATGGGGCTAGAAGAGAAATAATGTGCAATAGTGCATGAGTGGCAAACAGAGAGATGGAAAGGATCATTCTTCTACTAGCCAGGTTTGTGAAATTGGTCTGCCACTGTCTGGCAACCCACTATTGGATCTGGCTGATTGCTACAGCCAAGGTTTCTCCAGAGTTTATAGTGAGGCTGCTGTACAACGCAACAAGTACAACAAATGCTTTTCCTCTAAAACCCATATAAACAAGGCATCCACTAACACTCTGTCACTCCCAAAAACTGTGAAATGGCACGTGAAATCTGAAATCTGAAAAGTTACTCATATTCAGAAGCATGCAGTGTTGTTCTGTCTATCCCCTTTCAACTTCATTTTGTGACCTGAAATCAGTCTCGCCTGCACCAGGGCAAGTTAGAGCTGACTCAAGTCCAGAGACTTCTGTTTGCACACAGGACAATGGCAATTCTCAGTACAGGGAAAAAATATCTACAGCCACTGGAAATATAACACAGCAAGAGCAGAGCATTTTAAGATACTAAAATCTGATCTTACTGCTTTGTAGGAATAGTACTACAGTCGTGTAGCTGTTTTACATCATCTATTGATTCTGTTAATAAATGTTGATTTGAGCCACATCCTCATCAGACAGCAACTATATGAGCAATTATGCCTGATGACTTAAAATAAAGAAGATTAATATTGCACTGTTTCTCTAAATGGATATCTAATTGAGACAGAACAGAAAGAGAAAATTCCTTTGTATGTTCAGGCCAGCAAGATTATGCTGGTTTTTGCAATATTCTCATATCTGGAGAAGGAACAGTTTTTTTCCTGACTGTGCATAATAAACGTTGAGCTAGTCAGAAATCCCTCACTAAAAGGCAAATATTAGAGGTTTCTTCAGTCAACTCTCTTGTTTAACACATCAATCAGCAATCAAAGTTTTGTGGGCCCTCAAACACTGCTTGCAGTCCCTAGGGCAGCAGGAGTGGTATTCCCTGGGTCTTTCCTCAGATGATCAAATAGGCAAGAAAAACGTCCCAGTCTGTAAGTAAACCACAAGCACTGTTTGTCATGTGCAGAGCAGTCAGAAGATGCCACACAACTGTTACGTGCTTCAGCATCAAAATGCATTTTGTTCTTGGCTCATATCATGTTTTTCAAGATTATACTCTTTCTCTGAACTCCAACAACTTTTAAACTAGACTTGGAGGCATATCTAGCCAAACCACTTGTCTTCTTAAGATGCCCACTTAACTCCAGCAATAGAAACATCAGTACAGTAATAGAGGGCTATATTAAGAGCTAGTAATGATTTATAAGACAGGAGAACCACAACGACTGAGAAAAGTCCAAAAAGAGACCTCAGGAGATAATCAGGTTCACCCTCTGTCCCCAAGACTTCTTGCTGTCATTCCTTACTCATGTTTCTCTGAGCTATTCTTGCTCCAAA
Source organism: Notiomystis cincta (assembly GCA_013398075.1). Classification (NCBI taxonomy): domain Eukaryota; kingdom Metazoa; phylum Chordata; class Aves; order Passeriformes; family Notiomystidae; genus Notiomystis; species Notiomystis cincta. The sequence continues at coordinate 466,900 of VZRX01013612.1, read as the reverse complement.
CTTTAGCCTAGAGCTTCCTAGCCAATTAACTCTAGTCCTTCACTGTCCTTTCTGCTACAAGTTTTTTCTAATATCTGCCCTGCACCTTTTTGCTGCAGTTTTATAACCTTTATAACCTTTAAAGATCACCCTTATTCACAAGAGACCTGGAGAAAGAGTTACTCCTTTTTTTTCTGTACTAGTCACTTAACACTTGGAGACTGTAATCCCAGCTCCCATCAGTCTTCATTTCCTTAAGCTAAGTAACTCTAGTGTTAGAACTTTTTATTTTCTTGGTTCCTATATTATAGTATTTCTCTTAGTTCAGCCATTTAATTATTTTTCTATTTCCCTGAACCCCTGTCATTTTTTGTTTAGTTGAAATGCCCCCAGCCAGACACTGTACTCCAGCTGCATCCTAACCATTTTGAAACAGAGCAGGAACTTTCTTCACACATCTTGCAGGCAAAAACTAGTTTGCAAATCAAAGTACATCTTTTCTTTGAAAAAAAAATAGCAATCACAACTTTCTATTCAAATCATGACACAAAACAATCCTTAGATATTTTTCAGTTTTTTCCTGTTTGTGTAGCTCTTGCTTAACTATACTACCCAGATTTATAATAGCAAATACTACTGTACTGAACTTGAAACTAATTAATTCAATCCCATTTCCTCAGGCCATTTCTCTAAACCCATTCTCCAAGCATCTCCTTGGTTAACCCAATCACTCCTTTACTTTCCTTCCTCCAATCAGAACTACAGTTCTACAGATTTACTCATTCAAAAGTAATGGCAGAGATCTCTCAGGCACAAATCACAGTTATTACAGAGTTTTTGACTACAATAAGGGAAAACTTAAGCAAAACGCAAATTAAGAAAGATTTATGAGAAGGAAGATAAGAAGCTTATGGGTACTTGGCTTGTTTGACTAACCCACATTCCTGACAAATGTCTAATAATATGGATTATGACATGCTAGGTAGGAAAAGAAGATGTTAAATGCTCAATACTAAGTGCCATTTACAGAGACAACAGTGGTGGAGAATCTATTTGTCTTCAGGAAGAATAAGAAAAGAAAAATCCTATCTCTAGATTACAATGAAGAAAAGCACTTTCTGTTTTTCTAGATGTCTTGCATATTCTAATCCTGAAGCAGTAAAAATCAGAAAGTTTGACCCCATCATCTGTTGTCAGTATGACCACTCAAGAACGGAGGAAAACCAGGAAGCTCATAAAGACAAAGATATTCATGATTTTATCCCTGAGACAAGTGTTCTAGCACATAGCTGCATGTGGGAAAACAGCAGAATTAAATTAACCAGTTGAATTATCTGGACCATGTCAAAGACAGATATGAAAGCCATAAGAGGAGCTTTTTGGTTTTTTAATCACAGCTCAGCTACCATCAGAGCTGTTGCTCTCAGGCATGTCAGAAAAACTTGAGACACTTACTGTGCAAAAGCCTGCAATCCCATGACTCTGAATAGGGTCTTTCTCAAATATGGTCACTTGACAGGAGGCATCTGCACAGGACAGGCAATGCCCAAAGCTAAAAGTGAAAGTCAGGCCCTGTCAGCAGTTTCAAACTAGACTAATGATATATGAGCTCATTTTTTGATTCCTCCTTGTCCAGATTCAAGGTCCTCTTGAAGCTCTTTCCACTGCTGGGGATTGAAGATGTCTTTGCCTATGCTACCAGTGCTTATACTCTGGCCTCTCTCTAAGTGTCAAAGTTAACATCTCTCTCTTCTCCACCGGTTTAAGCTTTAAGGGTTGTAAAAGCTTCCTGGTTACCACTGCCTTTCCAAGCTTGGTTGAGCCAGGCTAATGGGTTCAAAGAGGGTGGGAGTGTTAAAGGAACGTACAAGGGGACACACAGATCTCCTGGCTGCATGGAAAACAGCTCCTCAGGGTTGATGAGTGCTTTCTGAGCTGTGCCACACTCAACCTCATCGGTATCAGCAGGAAGTTTGCCGAAGGATGTCATCTCCCAGGCTCCACAAACAATGTCTTCCTATTCACTCTTCGTTCTGTTTATGGTATGAGGTTTGCACAGAATTAGAGGGCTGTTAGGCCTCCATTTAAAAAGTAGATGTCTGCATATGGCTTATGATAGGAATTCTCAATGTTGTGAGCCTCTCCAGGTCGCTTCCTAAGACTAGAATTCACTTGTCTATTCGTGGTTTCTGCGCTGGGGCAGGATTATTCTGCTTTGAGATTCTGTGGTTATTTGCATTTTGTTCTAGTTGCCATCTAATTCAAAACAAGTCATACTAAGTCTACTTTTTTGGCAAATACCAGACAGAAAACCTTGTCTATAAGAAAAGAAAATAATAATTTTTAAAAATAAAAGCCATTGAACTGCAGATCTTCATCCACAGTTTTAAAATACATTTTGAAGTCAACACAGACATTAAAGACACAGAAGAAAGAGGAAAACTGAGGGTTTGCAGTAAGATGAGTTTACCAAGAGTCGAACTTTTCAGAATAATGGGTTTTCAGACAAGATAAATGAACCGGTTTTCCTATATCTGGACCTCATTAAAGTTCTTTCTACAGTGTCATATGGGAAAAGACTATGATGTAGAAAATGGGAATTGAATTCAACAATTGTAAGATGGTAACAAAGTAACAACAGGGAAGGCTGTGCTGACAGCAAAACAATTTGGGGGAGGTTTCCTTGGAGTTCCTCAAGAAACTATATCTTTTTGCTCATGCCCCTGAATTTAAAATCCGAATCAAGAGAAGGTAGTGTCGTAGAGTGGGTTACCTAAAAACTGACTCGTGCACCACCTGCAGTGTACATATTTCAGTAGGAATGTGTGTCCTGGCGTGCTGCTGGAAGCTGCAAGGGCAGGTCCACTGGATACCCAGCCCTGAAGGTGATGGCACTCTTTGGGCTTGGGGGACAGGGCACAGGGAAGGAATTTCTTGGGTTTCCTCTGTCTGTACATTGAGAAGAACCAGATGCCCTTGAGGTACAGAGCTCTGGAAATCAGTCAGCGTTCAGCAGTGCCAAGCAAAAGGTCAGGGAGCTAGAAATCTCCAAGATATTTTTGTCATAGTCTGGGATTTCACTAGTTTGATGAGGAGCAGAAAAAACAATGAGTCAATCAGTAACAGGAAGAGCAGGAACCACACCTATGATGTCACTGTGAAAGAAAAATGTGGTCCTGATATATGTGGGGACAAAAGTACTCCTATTCAGCAGGAATACAGATTTCATTATAAACACTTTAATGAAACCACCTCTCTAATATCATACAGACCCAGTCATGCATGAAAACACGAACTGGAGCAGGTGTGGATTCCTAAAATGGATGAAGATAAACCAATTTGACTTATACACCCTAGAAAAAGGAGGTTGAAAGCAGATATAATACTATCTGTAACAAACAGCAGGGAACACCAAATACTAATAAAAGTTACTTATACTGCCAGACAAGATCAGCAAAACAACAAAAGGTATAAATAATCACTAATACATCTTAGCTATAAATTGGAAGTATTGGAAGTATTTTTCTAAAACAGAAAAACAGTACCATAATGACCATAATCCCAAACTCGTTAATAATTGATTACAAGAGGCAATGGACATAGAAAGTCTATTCTAGTGCAGTTCTTTTCTATTCCTCCTAATAAATAGGCATCCTCACCACTGAGAAAATAACTAAACCCAGTATGTTATAAAGCTGGCAAATTAGATGGGGTGAGCTGCCAAACTGAGGCCTACCTCAGGCCAAATTAATAGGTACAGAATTGATTTTTTTCTTATGTGGTACAGTATGTGTAAGGGAGACATTTAATCTATAAAGTTGTTTTTCTGCATTTCGTGCCAAGAATTTTTCTTAAGACCTGCAGGCTCAACTATATAATCACTAATCTTTCAAAGTGACTAACTTCAGCCAGAATTACATACATACTAGGTCAGCCACCTGAATTAATTTTTTTCGAAATCCACAAGACATTAATTCAACATGATCAAGACTTTCTCTGTGAAGCCCCAGTGCTAGTCTCTGCTGGGAGGAATTTTCCACTTTTTTATTTCAGTTCGAATAAATAAATTTGAAATGCATTCTATAGTGCCCACATAGTAAGAAATAACAATTTGAAAAAAGAAAAATCATGAAGCAGTTGAGTTCCACAGCACTTTAGATGAAGCCACATGAGTTCACACTGTATTCTGGACTAAAATTTGTGTTAAAGGACAATTGTACCCAGAAGTTGAAATGTGGAAAAAGTTAAGTGTTTTGTAATAGGGGGTTATTCCCAGAAACAATTCTGCTACTCTGGTGATCTACTAATTTAAACAACTTCACTCCTCTTTAGGCAGTCTCCATTTGTTTATTTATAGATCACCCATTTATTAATATTGTTTTCCAGTGACTGAAAGACATCTTCTCTATAGAGCCAGAGCAGTGTGCAATGCAAGAACAGGATAGACTGAAGATGGCAAAATGTATGTTTTCCAAGAGTAAAAGTCCATTTGTTGCAAATGTTTTTCTATCCAACAAAGGCTAGAAGGAATTACTATAAAGCTCCTTAGGAGACTCCACTCCTACACCTAAACACATGAAATGAACCTCTATACCAGGGTGTGTTTGAGGACTTGGAAAGTGCTGTCATGTTTTGTGCAAATTCTGCCATGCAGCAGGGATGACAATTAGTGGAGGGCAAGGCACCTTGGCTCCTGTGTGGTGGTCATGGAGCACGTGGCACCACAGCCCACACATGGCACTTGTGGCAGCAAAGTCTGGAGCAGGGAAAACAGCTATTCCCACAGCAAGGAAGAGTGTAAACCACATGGAAAGTCTGGATATGAGTAGAGAGGAACCAACTATTGCAGCCTTTCAAGAAAGATGGAGAGCTTCTGCAATGACAGGATAAGGGGTAATGGTTTAAACTAGAAGAAGATAAATTTACATTCAATGTAGGGAAGAAATTCTTTACTATGAGAGTGTTGAGACCCTGGAACTGGTAGCTCAGAGAAGTTGTGGATGCCCCATCCCTGGAAGTGTTCAAGGAGCAACCTTGAACAACCTGATTGAGTGAAAGGTGTTCTTAGCCCCATCAAGGAGGTTGGACTGGATGATCTTTAAAGGGCCCTTCCACCACCAGCATTCTGTGATTCTATGTTTCTGTAGGTGTTTAGCCAAAACATTCAGGTTTCAAAACTAAGCAGCTGCATACCCTTACACAGATTATATCAGAAAATTGACTTTTTCTTACTGTAAAGGATGCTTAATGAGTCTAGAAGCCTAGAAATATTAACCCAGAAAGTGAATCTTACTGTAAGTTGTTTACATGTCTTTGTTTTTACAGTTAGAGTGGGGATTTTTTCTACCTTTTTTCTAAATTTGAGTGCAAAAAAAGTTTCAACAGAATCCCACTAGTTTAACTGCTGCTAAGTTCTGTAAAACTTTCCTATTGAATAAAGAGCTCTAACTCTGTCATACAAAAAAAGGATGCCACCACAATCCTAGTGAAACACTTCATCAGCAAATACGAAGATCTTGTACTCTCCACAGAGCTCACACATCCTATTAACCCTGTAAATTAGGGAGGCAGGTGAGAACATTTCTGTGGAAAGAATTCATTTCTGAGGTCTCTGCCAAGCAACCCTGAGAAAAGTCAATGCACAGTTTACCTTTACTTTTACTGATGGAGTTTTTTGTTCACAAATAAAACAGTGCATGCAGAAGTACCATGCTTGAACTAGATATAGATAAATCACCCCTGTTTTCAGCAGGGATCAAAATCTACTGGCTTAGACACATTTACAGATATCTGATCAAAGTCATCCAGACCTGTGCTCAAAACTACTTCAGATTCACCTCAGACCAAAGGTTTTCAGACACATTTTGCCAACTAGGGCTTAAACAAAGGACTCCATGGTCAAAAGTCACAATTTTTGTCCTTTTCAAGGCTTTGACCCATTGTATGATTGAGCCCAGCTTCTGACTTTATTACACCTTGGTTAGCTCAGATGGAAAAGTAGGTAGGAAAACACTTCACTTGAAACCAGATGCTCCAGCTAAGCCATATTCCATAGAAAAATAAGGGAATGTACACTTTCCTTAAAACAATCACCACAGTCAATAAAATGTGCTGTGAGGGAATGCAAATATAGAATCTCACAGAATATAAATAATAGATTATGATTTGTTAAACAAAAAAAACCAACACAAACAGGACACATATGAAAATATTAGGTTCCACAGAACAAAGTTAGCCCTTAAGTCTGGATTTTGCAAATGTGCATATATATATATTTATATATATCTTTACTCACATAGGGTACTTGGAATTCAGTGAGATTAGTTGTATGCATAAATAAAAGAAACTTTTTAGATATATATTTCCATAAAGTGTGAAAGTGAGTGTTTTCCATGCATTATAAGTTTAATATCAGATTTATTCTATCTTTCCTAGCTGACAGATTCACCAAGAAATAAAGGACAAATAACAGGAAAATAAATTGCATTGCATCTATTCTGTAATGTTCAGTGCACGAGCTGATATATCAAACATACTGCTAATGTTTCTGTGCACATCATTCTTTCTCACTGGTTTAAAGCACTCAGATTACTTTTTTTTTCCTGTTTATTTCATCTCCACATAGGCTTGTGCATCCTTGGCACAGAGGTCATTTTCACACATGTCAAAGAAGTCTCTGAGGTACCAAATAAACAGACTCTTCTTAGTGTAGTCTATATTTTATCCAGGTCCATGGAAAAAGCAAAGCCAAATAAAGATTAGGTTTTAAGGGAGTCCACAAGTCTGGGAAAATTCTTTGGTTAAACCTTTTTTTTCCAAAAAGATGGCAAATCAAGGCAAGATGCTACTTTTTAATCATCACAGGGTATGGAAATAGTGAAACAAGAAACAGTAACTGGTTTTAATTTTCTAGAGGGGTATGTTTTTTCTGTTTCTTTGGTAAGTCCCTGCAGGAAACAACCCAGTGAACATTAGAAATTGCAAGTTCGTTCTGCAAGACTTAAATCTCCCCTCAAGTCTTGCATTTTTCAGCTAATATTTCAGCACTGGACTCATTTCCAGTCTTTACTTCTGTTAAAGCCTAAAGAGTATTTCATGTTTCACCAAGAAAAGAGAAGAAAAAGAAAAACTTCATGGCATGTATTCACAAGTAACACACACAGGACTGAAATCTTCAGAGCTTGCTCCAGCAAGGCTGCTCATTGATACACCAAAAATAGGAAAATTATAGTAAGGTCCACCCGCCACCCCATCTAATAGCAATGGTGAATGAAGACTTAAAAGTGGAAGAATGTGACTTGCTTTACACACATAGAAATTCAGAAGCTTCCTTTGAATGGTGTGATTCCAATGTCATCCATAGAGCTTCCTGTTACTAGTCCTGGAAAGTCACTACATTTTAATGCTGGGGGTCTTCCTTTGCACAGAAGCACATTTAAATCGGTAAAAATTATTCTAAATTATATAAATAGGGGGGCATAGGAATAAACACAATGTGCTGGGAAGACTCCATGCAGCTTTTCCTCCAGCCACATCACTACAGTGATTCAGCTCCTAGAAGGATTCAACAAGAGTGGACCAGAGGAGATCAAATGGATCTGGTATTTCTGGATTTCCAGGAAGTGTCTCACCAAAGGCAGAATGGCAAATGAAGTTCAGTGTAAATAAATGTGTATGCACTAAACAAATCCTAACTAAAATTTCACTATTGCCCCTTAGAGACAAGATTTTAGGATCACACTAGGTAATTCCATTTACCTGTCTGCCTCACAGCCATCAAAAAAGCAAATCAAATGCCAGAATTTTTTCAGTCAAGGAGTAGACATCAAAGCAATTGCAATACAATGTGCACCTACCTGCTGAATACTGAATATGGTTTTCATCCCACCATCACAAAATGGATATAACATAGCTAGAAAAGGCCCACAAGAAAACAATAAAGATGACCAAAATCATGAAGTAACTTCTGTAAAAGAAATTTATTTAAAAGACTAGGACTCTTCACCTAGGGAGTGAGAAGGAAGATATGAGCAAAGACTTCATTATACCAAATGATATGGGAAATAAAAGGGTCAAAAGAAGCTGCCAGGTGGTAATGTCAAAGTAAATAAAAGAAGGCTATATTTGAAAGCATTGTATGCTTAAAGTGGAGAATCATTGTCAGACATCATTGTGGATGTCAAAATTCACATCGTTAAAAGATATAATTAGACCAATTCGTGGAAGGGAAGTCTTTCATGAGCTGTCAGACGTCAAGACACCCATTGCTAGCTCGGGAAACCACTGAGCTACATCTCACTGAAGCCTGAGCAGTGCACCAGGGGAGTGTCAGCACCAGCTGTCCCCTGGGGAGCAGAAGCCAGGCCACGGAGCCGTGCGGACGTGAGGAACGGCTGTGCTGCTCCTGCTCATGGGGAGACTCCCACGGGCCTGCTTCAGCTTCAGACTGCCTCATTCCTCCATACATGACATCAGGGAATGAGGAGGTCTGGGACCCTCTTCTGTCACCAGCCAGGCTGGAATCTGCCATGCAAGCATCTTCCTCAGTGGGAACAGCATGGCTTTCTTGCTGCCTTTGGTAGGGCACAGCTCTCCCACCTTTGACTATTTTGTTTTATTGTTCTGCGCATCTCTCCACAGACTTTTTTCCATGGGACTGTGCTGACAGAAACAAAAATGCATTCACTTCACTGACACTTCCCAAAGGAAAGCATGTCCTAAACATCATCATTTTTAGCAGCTTTCTATGTGAAGGGGTGATAAGATGGTTCCCCAGAGAATATATGCATGTGTCCCCTCAGTAGCTGTTTTCCCTCCTGCTGAGCACAACTTGTTGGAATTGCACACACAAACCCAAGGACTGTTTTTACTCCACCCACGCGCTGCCAGGAGGTTTTTCAGACATTCAACATGCTGTTTCCAGGGTGACCATTGGTCTCAGATTTCAAACATTGCCAGAGCTGTATATCCTCTTGCTATTCTCTCCTCCCTTTGGAAAGAGACATCTGCGAGCCCAATTTTGCCATAAGGAGACTCCACATTACAGATACCAGTGGGCCTCTAACAAGCCCATTACCTAATGCCTGGGGGTTCCTCTTGGTCTTGTATCTTACACAGGAGGTACACACCAAGGAGCTATAAAACACTGCCAATCCAGTGTGCCTTGGGGTAATTGAGTCCTCACTGTTCAGTTTCCTCTCATCCCAAAAAAAACCTTACAAGTAAGGGGTTAGGTCTTGTTTGGGGTATCTGGGTTTTGTGGGGAGGGTCCTTCCAGCATAAGGAGATGTACAGTGGTAGTAACCCTTTCTTGACTGCTTCCCACACCATTACTAATTCATGAAAGCTAAAGAGACTGCAAAGAAGAGACTGCAAAGAAGAACCTGCAAGGGAAAACCTGAATTTGTTGCGTATACACTTGAAAGGCAGGAGTCAGGGACCCACCAAACTTTATGGGGTGTCCAGAGGAGAGAACAGGAGCAAGCAGGACAAACGGACGCAATCGTACCACATGCAGTGATGTCTGCACTTGTCCCACTGCCCCTCCAAATGGGGAGCCTGCAGCCCAGGCATGGTATTTCCAGGAAGAGCAAGCCCTTGGTGAGCAGTTCTTCGACCTCCTGCCAAGCATCCCAGGGACTGTGCAGCCTCCAGCTCCCGCTCCCCACCGAGAACGGGGCAGGATCAGCCGTTTGAGCAATCTGTGTCTGGGAAAAAGGGACAAAATCAAGACCCAAATGGAGTTCTTTTATGAGATCAGTAAACACAAATCCCCTTAGCTCATATAACCCTAAACCCTAAACATCAGTGTCCTCAAAAGGTCTACCTCAGCCACTTATTTAAGGACACGAACTCAAGAAGTCCTGAAAATGCAAAATACTGTGCTGAATCTCATCCTACAGACTCTGGAGAGAAGAGACAAAAAGCAGCCTTCTTTATGATTCCCTTTTGAACTCACTGCATTATTTCTGGCCTGTACATTAAAACAGATGTCTCATTGATTTCCCAGTCACAAAGAAATCATTCTTTTCTTGTCTTGTGACGGATGTTTCTTCAGATGAACAGCTTTGACTTCAAACAGGATCTTTACCTCATGGAATAACTTTTCCCAAACTGATTTTAAAATATCTATTAGCAAACTTAAGCCAGCTTCATTGTATTTCTCAAGTAAAGGGTGAGCAGAAATTTTCTATTCAAAATTGTACAAAATGTCACCCCCACTTGGCATTTTTGTTCCTTAAAGCACTGATCATGATGGAACATAACAGGTGCCTAATTAAGGAGCATTTACTCACCCTTGTTTTAAATCTCATTATCAATCCTGAAAGAGTAAGCCCCAGACACATCTATGTTTCACTTCAATCACCTCTCCTTCATAAATGAGGACAAGTTTAATGCACTTTTAACTTTCTCAAACTACTTTTGTAGAGTTTGTTTATTCTGTAATCCCTGGAAAAACATTAAACGAAAGGGAGGGAAAGCACAGAACTATATATAAATAACATTTTCTGCTTTAAAAGTAAAATGCCCTATGCTGAGGCAAAGGAAAACTGGGGAAATAACTTTGTGATTTAATGGAATTCAAGAAGGGAAATATTTTATATACCATTTGGGGTTTTGGTTTAGAGAGGGGCACAATAATAGAAAGACTAGCTTGGCCTTTTCCACTTAGTCCTTGGCCACACAAATCCTTTGTTTCACTTGAACTCACTATAAAAGGGAAATAAACCTCTCCCATGAGCTACTTAGTTAAACAGAGTCTGGTGGTGGGGAAACACTTGATTACCATTTGAACATGGCTCTTGATTTAGCCAGGAGATTAATAATGCCAGCAGACCTCTTTTCTCAAGAGATTACATCAACAATAAAAAAAGAGAAGGTAATACATCTTGCAATGGCTGTGGCATAAACAGCTACATGCACCAATTAATTTCACAGGCTGTTTCTACCTGACCAGAGCACCTGAGCATCTGTTTCTTAAGAATATGGTTGCAGTAGCTGTTTGCCTTTAAAGGCCTCATACAAAGGACCAAAAACACACTCACAGAGTCACTACTTTAAAACAGCAACAAGCTTGTAAACAGTGTTCTCATTATAAATTTAATTTAGTAGAAGATGCAGATTTATGATTTAAGAAAAAGGCAAATATGAGCATTGGAAATGCCAAAACTTAATCTCCAAAAGGCACTCTCACATGAATTTTTCATCTTCATCACAGGTATTTCTAATACCTGATTATGTTTTCCAGGTAATACTGTATAATATAAAAGAAAGAGTGGTCTTGGGGATTGGGATTTCACATGGTAAACTCTGGAGTTACAGCTCCTCCGTGCTATTCTACATTGTACTGGTGGCCACTCTGCTTACATACCTGTGTATACAGACCTGAAAAATAGGGACATCACCAAACAGAACAAAAACATAATTCAAAGGTCTAGAACCATAATTCAAAGGTCAGAACCACAAGTTTTTCTGCCCTGGAAATTTGAAGCATCAGGATACATATCAAAAACTTTCATTTCATTTCATTTCATTTCATAGTGAAAAAAACGAATCACCTCAAGCATTTTTTAAAACTTACAGTTTGTTGCAAGAATTCTTTTCAAACAGAAACAGTTTTAAAATAGAAAATGCCAGTCACACAGAGAAAAGAGACATTTTGTTCCATGACAAATCCTTTAGCAGCAGGGGCAGCACATATCTCCTTCTGTTTTGCTCTGTCTTACCAAAAGGCTTCATGGGTTCTGGTGAAGTAACACAGCACTGTGCCTGCTTTATATAGAATCATAAAATATTCTGAGCTGGAGGGGACCCACATGGGTCAGAGCATGTCATTCCAGCTCACATGTGGATGTAACTATGGGATACTTGCAACCACAGATGGTGATAACAGGGCCACAGATAGGTATGGCACGTAACACACACACAAATGTCCATGACCACTTAGGTGCAGAGGCATGCATGAAAATACCAGAAGACCTGGAGTTCCAGCAACACAAGCTATGTTATCCTTCAGTCAACCCCAGCAAACCACCTATTTTAGGCACTGCAGGAGCATGGGTTATGCTCACATACAAAAACAAACACGTGGGGTGACATCCTCTCCACATGAAAAGAGGAGTCTGTAATCTCTGTGGGTGTCAATTTAGCATAATCCCCACAGAAAGGTTTAGCTTGCTTTAAAATACACAGATGTCGTATTTAAGAAGGGCCCATTCATTTCAGGCCCAAAATACATAAACATGCCTTGAGTAATAAAGCAAAAAAGGTACTTTTTGCTGATGTGTTGTGGTTTAGGATTTCTGAGGAGGTGAAGTATGGAGCTCAGTTGTTGTTTTCGTTTTCTGAGGGGGTTTTATTATTATTAAGTTTTAATTTAGTTTGGCTCAATCTTTATTTTGCAGGTATGTAAATACAGGGAATGCAGTGCCAATAGCTAGAGCAATAATTCTGGTCAAAATGAAAAACAGAGCTTTAGGCTATAAATGTAAGACAAAAATCAAAGGATTTAAATGAAATCTGACATGGCAACTCATTAAATTCAAGAGTATCCATGATATTTTATTAAACATCAGTTAAATGCATCTTTAAACAAGATGAATGCAAGTTCAGGAAATGAAACAGTCATTGCCTAAATATTGAACATGCTAGAGACAAAGGAAATGCACCACTGTGTCAGAGGAATCACCCCAGCTAGTCCACAGCCTTATCTTCAAGACTGGCCATTTCAGCATTTCCAGAGGCATTTATCTCCTTTCTAGAACAAACTCTAAAACTGGTCTTAAGATTGGCTGACTAAACTGAGAACAGTATTACCAATGAGGCCACATCACTGATAGAGCAGATATCAGAGCATTTAAATTTTTGACATCTTATTTCTTAGGCATCTGACTAATAAATTTGATTCTGAGGCGGTTTTTTTTATATGCTGAATGCAAATCTTTCACAACACCACCCAAATACCAATTTTCAGGATATAAAAAAAATGCCATGCTGGGTCAGAGTCAAATTCTCAGGATGCAGTTTGGTCTCCAACCATGTCTAGGTGATTCAGTGGGAGACACGAGACCAACAGCAAGTAACTGAGATGATCTTCTCTGCTCCCTTATCTCTGCTGGTTGGCTTTTGTTTAAGATCTTTAAGATCTTTTTCTGTGGTGATAGGGTAATTCAGAGCTCCAAATGCTTCTTCCAAAAAAAGTTACTTTCTAGCTTTGCTTGAATTTTATCTGTCATTCACTCAAGTAAGTTAAGTCCATCTGACTTTCTCCTCAGTCACACTCACTGAAATAATTTAGTGCTGTTACATGGTGCTTTTTGTCTCTTACTGCATATCATTAGCAAATAAAGCAACTTCTGTCACAAGATATGAATTCAGCTCCTTTCTTGAAATATTTTGCTATAATATTCTTGGCATTTGCCAAGGCAGGAAGGGGTATTTCTCAAAACACTTTGTTTCTCACACCATAACTGCCTAATGTTTTATGCAAGATATTTACCAAGATGAGAAACCAACTTTCCTTTATCAGTTATTTTATTTTACTGTTACCTAATTGAAGTTTATTAATAGGCTGCAAAACCTATGCCAATTACATTCAGGTATATCATGATAGTCTTAATCTTTTATTTCACTTTCCATGTTCCTTATTAAGCAAGAAGAATCATTCAATGCAGATGTTGCTACTCTATTATTACTCATATTGCCTTTTGTCGTTTTAAAAGATATGGATCCAACACAGTAAATAAATTAAAGCAGGTTAATTAAAGCAATAAGTATGTTAAAGTAATGAGATCTTTAGATAGTTAGCTACTGCCTTAAGTATGTAAAGTTAAGAAGAGTGTCTTTTCCTGTATATGTGTAAATAATTAGAACTTAGAGGAGGGTATAGCTGAGATTCCTCAAAAATAAGTGGTCCCATTCCTGGTATTTTGAGAGCTAACCTAATGATCTGCACTCCAAGCAGCCCTACTGTTCATCTCACTGCTCAGACACACACTGAATGGCAATTCAAAACAGATTTGCCCAGTACACCAAATCAGGACCTCAGCCTCCAGAGAATGAAAAGGGGCTAAGAACTTTTTAAGGGAAACTTAAGTAGCTGCAGAAGCAATCTGAGTGTGGCCATTCTGCCCAACCCCTCCTGCCTGAACAGGCTAAAGAAACATGGTCTGTTTTACCACACATCTCTGGCCATTGCTGTGCTTTCCTACTGTCAGAGCTTTGTAGGCTGTCTGAGATGTGCCTGCAGTCTGCTTCTCAGAGGACTCCAGACTGCTACTGAGATTATTTTTATCAATGTTATCACAGGCAGTATATTAAAGTCATCAAGTTTCCTCAGCAATGCTTCAAAGTACAAGAAGGAAGAAAAAGAATTTAAGAACGCTTACCAGCCTGAGAGAAAGATCAAATCTCAAAATTATTATGTTAAAACCAAAGATGTTTTGCTCTGCCAAATTTAAAGGACCAGTTTCCAAACAGTATTCCCTGGGAGCAGTATGACAACCACTATCCATGGCTGTCATATAGATTAAGCAATATGCCTTATTCCGTGAGAAAAATCAGTAGTGACCATTTAACTAGAAATGAGAAGACTGATTTTGTCTGCCTTCTCTGCATTATTCTGCATCTAGTTGTGAACTCTAAGTCATCCATAGATACAGAGCAGCCACAGAGCTCCCAGTCAGCACTGGAAAGCCAATATCTTGGCTGCTCACTTGCCTTGGACCATCATGAGAATGTCTCAGCTGACACTTGTCTGCCCCTCCATGCAGCCTGCTCTCCACTTTTTGTGGCTTGACACACCAGGCACATAACCCAGCATGACACATAACCTTGCATTACTCTGGCCTGCTTTAAAAATATTGCAACAGGTGCTAGTCTCCCATGTGTGATAATACCATGATACCACATCTAATCCACTGCACAGGAGCTGAACCCCTGGGCCATGGCATGGCCCACAAAGAGAGCCTAATCCTTCCTTGCTTAATCTAGAAGTATGAATGGCACCAATGTTTCCTAAAGCCTCACATTTTGGGGTGAAAAATTCCTTCTTCAAGGTATTTCTGACAGTCCACAATTCATACTGATACCCAACACCCTCCTTGGGGCAACAGGAGATCTCAGCACCATCCAGGAAAAGTGAAAATCCTTGCTAATCTAGAGGGAATGGTTTGAACAGCCACAGCATAAGTGATATGAAACATAATCCAGGGGACAGGAGAGGGAGTCAGAGCAAAGGGAACTTCTGAGCCTGAGGACTTTTTCAGAGGGCAGTGGAAAAACCATCACATGACTGTGGGAGTTTCTTCCAAAGGGCACGCCATGACGGAACGAGTCCAGTATCCATGAGCTCTTTGATCTGAGCTGTAAAAATAAATTATTTATGGGGTTAGATGGTATCTTTGGGAGTTCTGGTAGTATTGTCTTTAAATTTCCTTTAGCTGTGCATAACAGATGGGCAACATGTTAGTTTTATTTATGGACAGCCCTCATTCGCAGAACAACAGAGGTGGAAAGGGAACTGCCTGTTTAGCTTTGACATGAAGGACTTCTGGAAAAAGTTCTGCTGAGAGGTTATGGGGGACTTTTTATTTTGAATTGTTTTGCATTATCAGTGGAACTTAAACATCTATCCCACAGCTCTATTGTTTTCCCCTGGAAAAATCTTAATCAAAGTTTAAACATTAATCAAAAAGGAAATAAAATAAAATTACCTGTAACTACAGTGAGTTATGCCTTGGCAACTCTACCCTTTTGACCCTGCTATCACTTTGATGAATTCAGCCTATTGTTTTGTGTAGTAGAGTGCTGGCTTGCATGAGCTACAGCACAGTCTGCAAAGTACTACAACTTTGGTTTGTAGATGCCTCTACTTCCAAAACCTCTGACAGTGTGTAGACAATGTCAAATGTTGGTTTAAACCAAACAACTGAACAAAAACAACATCCAGACGACAACTCCCATTCATCAGACAGAAGTCTAGAGGTGACCTTGGGCCTCATACCATCTTAAGATCAGAGCCTCAAATTCTCCTAGATAAATGGGAGAAAAGTTGCAGGGGTAGTATTTTTCCTTAAGAATAATTGGTGGGTATCTACAATTAGTAGATCTGCCCTTAGTTGGTCATAATCAATTAATCCAAATAAACCACTGTTTATAATAACAATCCACTCATGTCACTTGTCCTAGCAAGACAAGTAAGAGTTCAAAAGGTCTTCTTCTGACCTGTGTAAGGAATCAAAAATTCTTGAGTACAATACACTTTGTGTCAGGTTGTCACACAGAATTCTGTATCAACATCTTCAACTGTACTCACAAGCAAAGAGCTTGCACTGGAGAAGAAATTTCCAAGCTGTTTTCCTCTGGTAAACCACCAGACCTGTATGCTTGTACTGGGTTTGTGGGGCAAGATTTTGGTGGCCAGGGCTAAGCCTATCAGCAGCACTGGTAGAGCCTCTGGGATAACGTAGTTAAAAGGGGGAAAAAGCTACTACACGAGAGCAAATTGCAGCCAGAGGGAGCAGCAAGAATTTATATGTTAGGGTAACAAGTGCAGACACCAAAGATTGTAAAGGAAGAGGAGCAGGAGGTGCTGCAGGCACTGGTTCCTNGGTAGAGCCTCTGGGATAACGTAGTTAAAAGGGGGAAAAAGCTACTACACGAGAGCAAATTGCAGCCAGAGGGAGCAGCAAGAATTTATATGTTAGGGTAACAAGTGCAGACACCAAAGATTGTAAAGGAAGAGGAGCAGGAGGTGCTGCAGGCACTGGTTCCTCTGCAGCCCACAGTGAAGACCATGGTGAAGCAAGTTTTCTCCCTGCAGACACAGAGGTCCATGATGGAGCAGAGACTCTGGAGGACACCCCACTGGAGCAGGTGGATGCCTGAAGGAGGCTGTGACCTCATGAGAAGCCCATGCTGGAGCAGGTTTTCTGTCNCCTTGGGGCAACAGGAGATCTCAGCACCATCCAGGAAAAGTGAAAATCCTTGCTAATCTAGAGGGAATGGTTTGAACAGCCACAGCATAAGTGATATGAAACATAATCCAGGGGACAGGAGAGGGAGTCAGAGCAAAGGGAACTTCTGAGCCTGAGGACTTTTTCAGAGGGCAGTGGAAAAACCATCACATGACTGTGGGAGTTTCTTCCAAAGGGCACGCCATGACGGAACGAGTCCAGTATCCATGAGCTCTTTGATCTGAGCTGTAAAAATAAATTATTTATGGGGTTAGATGGTATCTTTGGGAGTTCTGGTAGTATTGTCTTTAAATTTCCTTTAGCTGTGCATAACAGATGGGCAACATGTTAGTTTTATTTATGGACAGCCCTCATTCGCAGAACAACAGAGGTGGAAAGGGAACTGCCTGTTTAGCTTTGACATGAAGGACTTCTGGAAAAAGTTCTGCTGAGAGGTTATGGGGGACTTTTTATTTTGAATTGTTTTGCATTATCAGTGGAACTTAAACATCTATCCCACAGCTCTATTGTTTTCCCCTGGAAAAATCTTAATCAAAGTTTAAACATTAATCAAAAAGGAAATAAAATAAAATTACCTGTAACTACAGTGAGTTATGCCTTGGCAACTCTACCCTTTTGACCCTGCTATCACTTTGATGAATTCAGCCTATTGTTTTGTGTAGTAGAGTGCTGGCTTGCATGAGCTACAGCACAGTCTGCAAAGTACTACAACTTTGGTTTGTAGATGCCTCTACTTCCAAAACCTCTGACAGTGTGTAGACAATGTCAAATGTTGGTTTAAACCAAACAACTGAACAAAAACAACATCCAGACGACAACTCCCATTCATCAGACAGAAGTCTAGAGGTGACCTTGGGCCTCATACCATCTTAAGATCAGAGCCTCAAATTCTCCTAGATAAATGGGAGAAAAGTTGCAGGGGTAGTATTTTTCCTTAAGAATAATTGGTGGGTATCTACAATTAGTAGATCTGCCCTTAGTTGGTCATAATCAATTAATCCAAATAAACCACTGTTTATAATAACAATCCACTCATGTCACTTGTCCTAGCAAGACAAGTAAGAGTTCAAAAGGTCTTCTTCTGACCTGTGTAAGGAATCAAAAATTCTTGAGTACAATACACTTTGTGTCAGGTTGTCACACAGAATTCTGTATCAACATCTTCAACTGTACTCACAAGCAAAGAGCTTGCACTGGAGAAGAAATTTCCAAGCTGTTTTCCTCTGGTAAACCACCAGACCTGTATGCTTGTACTGGGTTTGTGGGGCAAGATTTTGGTGGCCAGGGCTAAGCCTATCAGCAGCACTGGTAGAGCCTCTGGGATAACGTAGTTAAAAGGGGGAAAAAGCTACTACACGAGAGCAAATTGCAGCCAGAGGGAGCAGCAAGAATTTATATGTTAGGGTAACAAGTGCAGACACCAAAGATTGTAAAGGAAGAGGAGCAGGAGGTGCTGCAGGCACTGGTTCCTCTGCAGCCCACAGTGAAGACCATGGTGAAGCAAGTTTTCTCCCTGCAGACACAGAGGTCCATGATGGAGCAGAGACTCTGGAGGACACCCCACTGGAGCAGGTGGATGCCTGAAGGAGGCTGTGACCTCATGAGAAGCCCATGCTGGAGCAGGTTTTCTGTCAAGACTTGTGATCCCACAGGGGACTCACACAGGAGCAGCCTGTTCTTGAAGGATTGCACCCTTTGATAGAGACCCACACTGGAGCAGTTTGTGAAGAACTGCAATCCATGGAAGAACCTATGAGAATTTGGTGGAGGAGTGTCTCCCTCGGGAGGGACCCCACACTGGAGCAGGGCAAGACCATAAGGAATCCTCTCCTTGAGGAGGAAAGAGCAGCAGAGACATGTGATGAACTGACTGCAAACCTCATCCCTGTATCCCTCTGCTGCTAGGGAAGCAGAGGTAGAGGATTCACGAGTAAAGTTAAGTAAGCATGGGAAAAAAGGGAGAGATGGGGAAAAGTATTTTAGGTTTGGGTTTATTTCTCATCACCCTACTCTGATTATTATTAAATAATTAATTTACCCAAGTCAAGTGTGGTTTGCCCAGGGCAGTTCATAGTGAGTCATCTCTCCTTGACTTTATCTTGACCCATGAGCCTTTTGTTACATTTTCTCTCCCCTGTTCAGCTGAGGATTGAATGGCTTGGGTGGCATAGAGTGACATCCAGTCATGGACAGTCCACCACAACACTGGTTTCATGCACAAAGGAGACCTCAGGTTCTGTGATTTAGAAAACCCAGAACAAACTCCCAGGTCTGCCATTGTCCAGCACTGGGATCTCACGCATGCCATCAGTGTTTTGTCATTCTCATCATCTCTGCTTTAGCTTGATATTTTGCACTACACCCACATTGGGTCATGCAGGCAGTAAAATTTTTTAAAAATCCAGCAAAATCTAGATCTAGCAGTAGGCTGCAATTATCATCAGAAAAGATGCTTTCCTAGTGATATAATTTCAGTCAGTCATCAGAGCTGCCTGAAACAAATACTTCATTGTTTTATTGCATAAACATCCTTCTGGGTCGTATCTGTCTGGATGAACTTGGTCTGTGCCACGAGAGAGGGAAGGTGGCAGAGGCAGCCAAAGTGCGTCAGCTCTGCAAACCCACCGCTTCCTGCTCCAGCAGCAAACCCAGCCGTCCACACGTCACTGCTGCGCAGCGGCTGCTTCCCAGAAGGGAGAGAGAAAACCTACTGTCTCATTGTGGGGCAGCTCCAGCACGCTAAATAGAGCCATATACTATCACTCTATAAGCAAAACCTGCTGCTGAGGGGAAGGAAAGGTTATGTTTGTTTTTGAGGTTTTAAAGATTTTTTTTTTCTTTTTTTTTTTTTGTCTTAACCCAAAGGGATCCAAACCAGAAGTTCCTTCCTGTCTGAAAGAGTTAGGCAAACGACATTTGTGGCCTGATTCTCTTCTCAACTTGAGTTAAGTCAGATATATCTCCAGTGAGCTGACAGAGCTACTTCAGAGTAAAGCCAGGGTGAGGGAGACAAGATCTGTGCCACACTAATGAAGTCATAACAGCAGCAGCCGTCCAGAGCAGAGTCAGCATTTTAAAACCAAAATTATGTTGATCTTTCAGCTGGAACACACAAGATTTTGAAGCTCATTCAAGTACTCTGCACCAAAATATTCAATTCCTTTCCAGCATCGTTTTATTGCAGTTGATAATATAGGTCTGTAGCCTGTTGAGGCCAAGAAAAATGGTAATGACTTTACTCTCTCAGCTTGCCAGTTTTTGTCTCAGAGGAAAGAGAATACTAAGCAGAATAATCAACAGCAACAGGTAAGGAGCCCTTGTAGGTGCCATAAGGTGTGACATCCTCCAAAGCATCGTGACAAGAGGGACTGTTGTGATCACAGCCTGTGGCACATAGACCTCAGAAGTCATTCAGAAATTCCTGCAGTCAGATATGGGTGACTTGAAAGGTCTAGATTAGAAAGGCTTGGACACTGGAAATGATTTTGAATATTTGCCTCAAACAAGAATATAAAAACTACCATCATGTGCCTCAGTACTTTTTGTTTTGAAAGCTAGTTCATAGAGTCTAGAAATGGGAGAATCTCTGAGGAATCTGCCTGTGATAAATAAAGCTCCTTTCTTTGAAGAAAGGCAAGTGCAGTCTCCAAGCTGGGTCCCTGTAAGTATCTGAGAGCTAGCACAAAATCAGAGTTTCTGGTCTTATTTAACCCAGTACAGGTAGACTCTGCTACGGGGTATATGTATGTTTCAGCATACAGTGCTTCTTGTCTCCTCAATCTTTACTTTAGCCTTTGAACCTCACTTGTAATTCCCTACTTAGCTCTTGACCCTTCTTCACAGACTTCTGATTTGACCTTTGCTAATTTTCTTTCTCCTAATCCTGATCTGCTTGTCTTACATTGCTTAAACCTTATCTCATCTGCTGTCCCAGAATCTGCTCTGCAATTTAGAGTCCCTAATTTTGTGGTTAAGCCTCTAAGGACCTTCTTGACCAGACATTCTGGCAAAGTGCAGCCTATTTTCCAGATTCTGACTGACTGCAGTACCTTTGTACTACCTCTAAACCTCATTCCAGTTTGACTGTTATTGGGGAGCCTGATTATCCATACCTTTCTTTTTGTGTTTTATCTGTCAGGGCAGAGGAACACAGCACAGTAGCTCTGGAGTCATCTGTGAAAACTGCCAATATCCAGCCTACATTCGCTGCTAAGGCACCCCATCTCTTCTACCTCAGAATTTCTCTC
Organism: Notiomystis cincta; assembly: GCA_013398075.1. Taxonomy (NCBI): domain Eukaryota; kingdom Metazoa; phylum Chordata; class Aves; order Passeriformes; family Notiomystidae; genus Notiomystis; species Notiomystis cincta. Next base: position 445,698 of record VZRX01013612.1, on the reverse strand, counting down.
CCTTTTGGGCAGGTTTTTTGGGCTGAAATTTTTTGTATTTCTTTTTAGATTCCTGTACCTTAGCATTTGAATCAGTGGAGGCCCTGAACTATCAGTAGCTATCCTGGACCTTGCAAACTCCGAGTAAAAGATGTCTTTTTCTGTTTTGTTACAAAAGGCAACAGAGAACATCCTCTGGCAACAGAGAGCATCAGCCCAAGGCAGTGTTAACCATTCAAATATCCAAGCCTCACACTACCTTCCAGTCTTACCAAATCTTCTGTGATACTTTCCTGTGCTACCTTGCCTCTCCTTCCCAATTCTATCCTGATCTTCATAGTCCAAAAGTGTGTTGACCAAGAGAGGATTCCTACAGGTCCCATCCTCTTACTGATCCCATTTTGCACAGCATATTGTCACTGTCACACATCTGAATATTCAGCAATATCACAGAGTGACTGGGCACCAAGGAGTCATGAGGGCATCACCTCTCCTTTCGTCTGCATCTCTTGAACTGAAATTCCTTTTTCTCCAAGTGGACCACTTCTTCTTGAGCAAGAGAAGCCCAGCTCCACTGACAAATGTAGCTCCCCTGCCCACACCCTGGCTGGGTCTGTTGGCTCTTTCCAGTGGCATCTTCAGAAGGTGAGATGCTTCCTGCCTGCATGCCTGAGCTCTTTGGAAGCACCCAAGTTGTGGATGCTACAATATCCCCAAAGAACTTAAATCAGAGATCTGTAAACTGGGTATGGGACTGGTGGAAAAGTATTGTCCTCTTCCTTACCACCACAACCAGCATCAGCCCAAAGCTACTCAAGCAAAATTGGCAGTAGTTGCTGTTAGTTAAGTCATGACTTTTCGGAATAATTTTCCCATTAGAGGGTACTCGAAAACAGGTGAAAAATCATTCTGAATAAAAACCAAATAAGAACAAGGCAGATACTATGCACAGGTTCCTCTCCAGGCTGCACAAAGGCAGATTTTCTCAAAGTCACAGGCAATTTTAATAAATTTCTAGATCCTGTACTAGATCCTTTCTCTAATCATCTCCTAAGATCTGTGAAGCAGGGTGATCCAGAAAGTTGTTGGCCTCTCCAGTAAAGGAAGATCGGCTGGGTGGATGTTTCTAAATCTAGCAGCTTCTTCTAAATCTAGAAGTTATGTGATTTTCCTCCTTACCTGCAAAAGATACTCACAAACTGACTTTTTCCTTTCCTTTCTGGAGAAATAATCCAATCTGTATGCACAAGTATACTGATTTTTTTTACTTTTTAACTTTTTCCCTCACTTCTCTTCTGATGGAGTGTTCAAGAAACTAAATAGGTCTAGGTTTAATATTTTATTACTTCTATAGCCTTATTCTGATATGTTTATAAAGAAAGAAATCGACCTCTTCCTGGATACCAATGAACTGTCAGCTTCCTCCAGCCAGCTCCTTTCTAAGACATGAAAAGTCTTTCTTGTAGGCAGGCTTGCTAGCCTTGCTCCACTATAAAAGGAAAAGAAAGCAAAGGGGTTGGATGAGGGTGATGCCTCACATGCTTCTCTTGAACTCCTCCTCATATTCACCAGAAACAGGTGTTTCTGTAAAAGCTCAGTACATGGTGCACATCTCAGGCTACATTCACTCCTCTCTGTTTTGGGAAGGACAAGGCAAGGACAAGGCAAAAAGTGTGTCAGGGCTTCCACTGAAAGGAGAGGGCTCAGGCAGAACTCTTCCTGCACATTGAAGTAGCCAGAAGAAATTGTTCATTGTTCCCAAAAAAATAAACAAGAGATACCCAGCTTTCACCCAAGCCCTTACAATCTCAATTCTTTCCTTTACATGTGTATCTGGAAATGCTCTTTGCTAATATCTAAATGCCCCATTTCTCTGTCCCAGCAGGAAACCTGGGATGTCCATTACGAGCATCACAGCTTGCTAATACCCTGAAACCCATAACACTGAGTAAAACACCTGGCCCAATGGTTCCTAGTTCAAGTTTTATGCTTCTTCTCACACACACACACCCCACACATACAGACACACACACACACCATAAACCTGCAGGCAACTATGTACTTTCCCCTGCAAGTGTCTGGGGGAGAGTTCTGTCCCCTCTCCTTAAGGGAGGGTTTGATTTCAATGGTTTTCCAAGCTGGGCTGGAATCACTTGAAATCAGGCTTGAACTACTGACCCACCTCTCTCAGATTCTGGGAGGTAAGTTAGTGAAATTCATGCACAATATCAAATGTCTGAGCCAGGTGGGGATTCATAATGTCTGGGCCATTACCTTTAGCAGGGGTAGGACAGCAAGGCCCTCATGGCTTGGGCAAAGAAATAGGTATTGACAAAGAACAGTAAATACACATCTCTCATGATGTGACTTTGAGTCCTCATATGTGGGAATTGGTCTGGGGAAAGCCCCTCCTGTACAGTCTGATGGCTCAGGGGCCAAAGTAGTGCATAGCAGAGGGGTAGATAAAAACCAGGATCAGTGCAGAAGGTAGGAGGTTAAAATGGATCACATCCCTGGGGGGACAGAGAAGAGCCTGAACTCTTTCAAGACAAAAGTAGCTAAAGCTTCAGAAAAGAAAATAAAATTAAAAGATAATAGAAGACGAAAATAAAAGCAAAAACAAACAACAAAACAGAGATACAGCCCAAGGGCACAGTGCTGCCTACACTCTTAAGAGGACCCAGGAAAAGAACCCCTTAAGGTTATTTGTCCTGGTGGGTGGCAGTGATGGGATTTTTGAGTTTTGATACTGGGAACAGAGGCAGCTGCAGCAGCAGAAAGGAGGCTGGGCCTCACCACAGTGTGAGGAAGAAAGGGCTAATAGGGAAGCTCAAGGGGAAAGGGAGCTGTTGGTCTGAGCTTAGGGCACCCACCACTAACAGCTCCAGAAAGCTGCCCTGCTGCAAGGGTGCTGAGGGCCAAGGGACTGGGAGGACAAGTGACAGGGTCGAGGGCTGATGGTCTGAGATAGATTTGATGGCAGGATGCCACACTAAGAAGCAGGAGAATTTTACAGTGGTGAAACTCTCTGGCAGGTACGAGAGTATTTCTTCCCCTTCTCCATCCATTCTCTGGTTTACAACATGATTTCACCTGGCATGAGCAGCCCAATGGCTCATCAGTTCACGCTGTCAACAGAGAGCACATTTTGTTTGTAGTGCACCCTTGCCCTCCAGCATCAATCCATAATTTTAGTTCACTTTCAGCTCACAGAATTACTGGTAAAAAGTCAAAGCTGCTGCAGCTCCCCTTGCTTCCTGGCAAGGGGAGGAGAGAAAGAAAGATAAAAATACCAGGGAACTGTACAACTGTCAGAAGCAGCCTTTCTGTAGCCAGCAGGAGACAACCATCAGTGAGAGGCATTTTGCCTCTCCCTGTAGGGAAGCACAGCACATTAAAAATGCACATTTTTCCCTGGATTGCTCATCTACTTTGAGTTGTTCTTCTCTCATCATCTTATTGTTCTATTCCAAAGGTTTAAGGGAATTCATGAATGCTTTATGCTGAGTCTGGAATAATGCCAGGAAGGCTGAAGGAAGCTGAGAACAGCTGTGTCAGATACCCAAATTCCAGGATATTGCTGTGCCCCTGTATGTCCCCAAGACTGTTTTCCAGTCCTAAAAGAGTAGGGTCAAAAAAAAAGGTGAACAGATCTGGACCCATCAACATAACTTCCCTGGCTTGTTGACACAACAATCGGTTGCTACTTATATTCTTTTAGTGCAAGGCACTAAACACTGGGTAAACAAAATGTTGCGTTTTATGTTCTCAGGGAAAAAAAAATCAGTACAAAAGGTAGTATATATCACCTCGAGGGGCTTTCCTCAGCTGTGACACTTAGATGCAGTTCTGCAGGCTGTGGTTTTCCTTCCAACCACACCATTCTGAAATGCTTCTGTGCACTCCCTTTCCAAGCCTCCCCTGCAGAGTTGCTCCAAATATGTAACAGTAGGAACTCATTGCTCATGAAAATAGAGCCAAAAACTATTCTGCCAATCCATTGGCAAATAATCATACTTAGAAAAAAAAGAAAGAAGAAAAAAGAAAATAAAGTACTAGTGAACTGGTATTTCAGCTCAAGAAAGCTACTCCTCCAAGAGAACCAAGCATGGGTAGCTGGAAAGCACAAGTCAGGCTCAAAACAGCTCCAGTGCCAGCCCGGTTCTCCCCAACTTCCTCCACCCAGCCCATTCCTCCACCTGCTCTGAAGTGAGGGCCTGATGCAGGAGTGCACCAAGCATGAGCATAATGGCAGCAGTGAAGTGGTTCTGCTCTTTTGCTGCCTGTTGGCCTCAGGACGCCTGGAGCTGCTCGTCAGGCAGAGGCAGGAGCTCAGGAGGCACGAGCTCTTCCCTGGCAGGCACACTCAGCTCTCCCACGGGGGGCTTGGCCCTCCAGCACGGAGCTGTGCCCACCTCAAAGGCTCATCCTGCCCCTGCCCTCGCTCTCCTGCTGCCAACATCTCAGCCTGGCACTTGCCTTTCCCACAGTGATCTCGCCCTGACCTTTGACAGGCTGCACACGGTTCATTAAGTGCGTCTGAAGTTGCTTCATTTCTAGAGGGGGGCTCATTTCGCCTGTTCCCTTTCCCCCCACTCTGCAGGATACAGCTCCTCAAGGAAAACAGATTCTGTCTTCAGCTGAAAGTCCAGAGGGTTTTTTCATTGACCTAAATTAAACTCCAGATTTGCATTGACATCAGAATTTAGTCCTAGGACTTTCAAGTCCTGCCAAATTCATAGAAATTGAGAGCAGCGTAGTTAAATATCTGCTTCCACTCTTTATTTTAATTAAACAGTATTTATAGTACAATTGGACATATGTATGTGCATTTTGAGTGAATATTAATGTTTAAAATTATGCAATTAAATTAATCATGAAAATAAATTAGATGCCTGTACTCAGGGAGTCAGCAAAAGCAGGGACAGAAAGGATTTCTCCTCTTTTACCTGCTTAAGAAAAGAGTTGAAATTATATATGTTAATGCTAGAAGGTGGCTCATGAATTAAAATATCACAGGGCTCTCAGAAGAGAATAAAAAGCTAGGTAAGAATGATTAATGTGCTTTTACACAAAGAATGATACTTTTTATATATCTTTGACCTTCTAAGGTCAAAGGGATTATAGGACTGTTTGAAGTTCAGGAGGAGCTGAGCAAGGAAACAAGAGGGCTTTTCATGGGGTGATGAGAAGCCGTGGCTGACATTTCAAGAGCAAAAGGCCTAATTTTATTAACTCCTTCTTTGTCAGGTAAAAAACATTTTTGACAGAAGGAAGCAAAACAAGCATTCAAATGTGCAAAAAGTAATCCAATTCCCTCTGCAAGCACAGGGACCTCCTCTTGAAGTTCAGCAGATCCAGCAGCACCAGCGTGGCTGACCGTGAGGAGGCAGAAAAGAAAGACCCACGAGAGGCAGGTCACTGGAGGCAGGATAGCTTGGCATTACTGCAGCTTCAGTGAGCACTGCTCACTGCACTTCTGGAAATTTTTTAGGGCAGCTGTTCAAATTCTGCAGCAGTCAGGGCATATTGTTATCACAGATCTTTCTGGTTAAACTTCCAGAGTGTGTCTCGTACACTTCTGTGCACAGCTCGGCGGGTAAGCAAACATCAGGGCAGTTATTTGAGCATGCAAATAATGGCAAATAAAACATGTGCAAACTAGAGAAAGGAGTGCAGCATGAGGTCTCTAGGGTAGACTAGGTTATTTATCCTCAGTATTTTACATGATGAAAAACACTTCTTGCAAGGGGGCAGCAGAAGGATAAATGAAATTTAATTAACAGTTTTGACAGTGAGATCTTAGAAAGATGAATGACAGGTTGAAGTGTTTCATTTTCTATTTTCAGTATTCTTTCCCTTTCTTGTTTGAAAATGGCATTTTTACTTTAAAGTTGTCCAATTACTTTGAAGGGGTTTTAAAAAGAGTTTAAAACTTTACAAAGGAAACTGAATATTTGACTTTGCATCAAATGAAAGTTTTTGATCAATCCTAAATTACTTTCAGTTTTATAGTATAATTACAAATTACTTTTTATGTGACTTTTAGTGTATATATTCATATTTTGTACACATATATACTGTATAAAACATAAAGTAAATTATGTGTATCTACTTACTCAGACGTGGTGGTAAAATGCAGAGAAGACACTTTTCTTCTTTATCTGTTCTGAAAGAAACTGAAATTTTGTATTTTAATGCCACAACAAAGTCCTGATGTTGAGTCCTGGCAAAACAGGACAAGTACAAATGTGAACAAGTATTGGTCACTTAAGTGTCACCTATACAGAAAGAGTCTATTTCAGTGTCCTCAATTCAGCTACCAGGTGAAAATTCAGTGGAGATCTTGTATGGAACACTTAGGTCAGAGCTTGCTTCTCCCTTTTCACTTTTGTCTGGTTTTCCTGACATTTTATAGACAAAACGAAACCTTTTCAAAATTACTATTAATTTTCTAGTTCTAGTAAAGAATTGGATAGGAAAAAATCTTGTTTTTCACACTCTCTCTGCTTACCCTCAAGCTATGAATGCTAATACTTGACTGTTATTAATGCAGCTTGCTCAGCTTAAATAGAGTTTCTGAGCATAAGCTGAGGTTGCCAACAAAAGTCCTTAATCTGCATAAACAAAGTCACATATACAGGTACCATTTTCTACAAAAATGCAGTAAATTGGAAAATTAAAGCTGAATTGGAAATGGACTGCAAGCTTCCACAATCTAAGGGATGAGTAACTTGATTCCATGCAGAGCAATTGGCTCGGTCTCAGCCCTTTTCCTTGTCTGTATCAGGAAAACACAAGAAGGTTCCATGTTCATGAATATGTTACCACAGAAAGGCACAATTCTGGAAAACCTATTCAAGGCTAAACCAGGTCTCTCTCAGCTCAGCCTCACATGTAGATTGAAGTGACTGTTTCCTCTTACTCTTCTTTAATACTCTCTCTACAGACACCCAAATAAATGCTACAGACAACTTCAGCTAAGATTATTCAGTCAAGGGCTTAGTCCAAACATAAAACTATACCTAGAAGATATGGTATCTACCCTATTAAACCTACAATTCAAATTTCTTTGCTGCCTATAGACTACTCTGCTATAACTCTATTTGTGTTGAGAGAAATGCTATGTATAGTCTTGATTTCTAGAGTTTTCTGAGAGGAAAGGTGAATTTCACCTTAAAGGCGCAATTCAGCCCACTGTTTATTCTGGACTTGTGCTGTAAATTCACACATATTCGAGGACATTTTTTATTTGGTGGGACACCTGCCATGTAATATATGCAGCAAAGGGCAGGCTGGTCAAATTCACCAAATCATTTTGACTTGAAAAAGGTTTAAAAAGGCAGACTTGGGGGTATAGTTTTAACTAGTATTATACCAATGGGAAGACACAGCTGGATGAGAGAAAACACTGGTTCCCTTCCTGTGCCAGAGGAGATGTAACCAATGGCCCTCACCTCCCAGAAGGTCACCCACGATACCAACTCTTCTGGTATTCAGGGCAGGGCATCTACCTCAATCTGCCCTGCTATCTTGTTTCACTAGCAATCAATAACCCTGAACTGCAGGTTTCTCACCTTCCAGCTGAGCATCCTGCCCCTTGGGGTAAGGAGCCACATTCACTTCCTCTAGCTGTCTTGGCTCCTAAAAATCTGAAAAACAGGGTAGAGGAGCTTCAGCAGAAGCAACTGAGGGAGCACCACTAAAACCTGATGGTTTGGATGTTTGCTACAGAGATCTGAGTTAAAATTCACTGCTTTGTGCTCCAGGGCCTTGGTAGCACAGGAAAAGTGAGCTGTACATGTCAGCAGTGGTTAAATGCTGTGCCATGCAAAGAAGGTGTGTGTGAACTCACCCTTCATCTTCAGCACTGCTGTGCTTCAGAACAGGATGGGAGTGAAGATGCTGCCTTCTGGTCTACTTTTTGCTGAATATTTTTTAAAATCTTCAAGGGAAATAGATGCAGGAGGAGGCTTGGTAGCCTGCAAGTTGGAACAGTCCTCTGGGCTCATTTCTGTTTTCCAATAAATATTTATACAATGTTGAAAAGTGACAAAACAGAACAGTTTTCTGGCAATAAGTTGAAAGTGTCCGACTCTCCATTTCATTTTCCAGTTTTGTGAATCTATCCCTTAATTTCCTTTGCTTTTCTTGCAAATGCTTGGGAAAATAAATGTTTCATTTGGGGTTGGACAGAAGGTTTCATTCAACATAAGATGTAATTTGGGGAGTCTTCATTCTTCTTTGGGGAGAAAAAATGTTTAAAAGTCTAGATTTATTTTAATCCAACCCAAAATCTTGATTTTTTTTTTAACCCCATCACCAGAGGGAAACAAAATCAATTCTTCACATAGCCTTAATGATATATTCAATCAATTGCAATTTTTAGGTCTCATTTCCTCAGCCTCTGTAAGAACTCCAAGCTGCAGAAGAAATTGCTGCAACGTGAAAAAGTGTACTAAACACATTTAAGTAAAAGACAATATAATTATTGTAAGACAGGTAAAAAAGGGAAAGGGAAAATGGAGGAGANAGAGGAGAGGAGAGGAGAGGAGAGGATTTGATAGTTTGCAACAAGATAAGTCCCACTGACAGCTACAGTTATTCTGACTTTGAGAAATGTGAAAAGCAAGCAGGCAATGGGAAATTTGCATCTGTTGTTTTGTAGCATTAATGAAAAGAATTAAAAAGAAAAACCAGTCCAAACTCCTACACCTCAAGACTCCTCTGCACGCAAAACCAGGTGAGCCTACGCCAATTCTTTCCAGAGTGTGTGTTGAGACTTGGCTGATGCTGCATTCCACAAATAATTCCTCTTCTCTGTGCCTGCAAGACATTTTGGTGTAGGAATTAGAACACAATCCAACATTTCAATTAAAATAATTATTCAAAACGAGCAAACCCTGAGATACTTCTATTGTTTCTAGCTGAAGAGGTGCCATTTAAACTTTCAGAGATACAGAAAGAAACTTTGTTTACAGATCGATGCCGTTCTAAGGAAATCCTGCATCTCATTTGCTTCTCCTAAATATCACAAAACCCCCTCTTAAGGCCTCCCTATAAGAGGACATTGTTAATATGTACAGGTAAGGATCTTATTGCACATTCAGGAAAATGTTCCTAATAAAACATGAATATAGGGCCACAAATATTGGGCAAGAGAGCACATAAAATTATTCTATGGCTTGTACAGAACGATTTGCCATCTCCCTTTCTCATGTTTTAATATTAATTAAGCATGTCACTAGTGTTTTTACATGCTTTAGTTTCTCTAGTAATACATAGGAAATCAAAGGAAAATGTGAGACATTATTTTACTTTCTCTTTATTCAGACTGAGAAAAAACAGGGTTCATGAGAACAGCACATATAAACAAATAGCCTTTTTTAATTACAAATAACTATTAAGTCTCATTTCTTATGCAAGATCATTCTCAGAGAGAATCTGGTCTGGTGCTGCAAGGCTCTGTGATTTCTAAGCTCTACTAGATGTTGTGTGTATATGCATCATAGCTTTGCTGAGGCAAGTTCTATTCTTTGACTGTAAATGTCTCCCCTGTGGCTCAACCCTTTCCTGTTGCTTTCATGAAAATGAGAAATAGTCCTTGATCACAGAGTTCCCAGGTTTTTCCTCACACTGACAAAGGAGATTGTTGTTAGCCTGCTTGCAAATGTTTTGAACCATACCAGAGAAATGGGATTCAAGTGAATATTCTCATGCAGCAGGAAGAGGTTTGTTAATCCTCACCAGAAGCATTATGGACACGGAGAGGGAACACGCGAGAGAGGCCAAGGGCGGCAGTGCACTAAACACAGATCTTTGGGCAGTTGCTCAACTTTTCCCACTCCTGACCTCACTTCCCACTGCACTTCCAGGCTCATGACCCCACTTCTGATTGCCAGCCCCACTCCTGCAATCAGCTTCCCATCAAGCCCCTCTTAAGTGACCTCTTGTTTGTAAACCTGTGTTCCAAGAGCCTGGTAAAGAGGCACCTCCCTTGTGATTCCCCCAGCGCAGATGCTGCCAGCAAACCAGGAGATCTCAGGCTGCCTGCTCTCTAGTTCCTCACACCAGAACTGGAGGCATTTACACCTAAGATTTTGTCTGGAAAAGAATTGTCCTGCCATTATGCACTCCTGTCCTTTAAACTATAGAAGTAAGAAGTTTAGAGCCTCAAAATGCAAGAAGGCCAACCCTGGCCAGCCTGATTGTCCTGCTTGTGATCTCTCAGGATCAAAGGCTCATTTCCACTGACCACCCAGACCTCCATGGAGGAGTGCAGCCACAAAGAGGATGTGAAACCACACCTTGCCATGGCTCTTTCACAATCATTTCACCCACAATTTGCAGTGGTCCTTGTGTTACTAATAGAGGGAAGGGGAAACTAAGCCGTCCTGGTAAGCCTCCCTTCCTTTTAATCCTTCCTCATAAAACAGTGCCTCAGCTCCTGACTCTGTGACCGTTCATCTCTGGCTTTCTCCCACTTTACCATTGAAGTCTGAGAGTTTTGAACCACATGAACTTTCTCAGAGGTGGTCTTTAAAGGAGAATATGCCTGTAATCACAGAAGAACCACAGACCCAGGTCACGATTAAGGACTGAAACTGATGTCCAATCAGGCTCACATATGCTCTCCTCTTCATGGAATCTCATCTTATGAACTGTCCAAAATGTTTCATTGGTCAGACTGCAGATGTCACTGCAGATTGATAGAATCCCACAAGGATCCACATTCAGTTCTCCATGGAAGATCCACACAAGCCAGCTTAATGTACACACATGCAGGTCCACTAAAGCAACAGAGGGGAAAATGCATCCTACAAAATGTTTTTCTTTTAATAACAAATATTTTCTTACAGCGTGTTGGTACATCTGCCCCACATTAAAAATGCCATCTCTGGTGGCAATAACCATACAGGGAACCTTGGATTCACTGAAAATTTCAGATGCCTGTTAGTAGTAATGCCACATGACTCCCTCTCCCTGGCTGTGTTTTTCTGAACACGGGGGAGATCTTCACACCTATGCACAAAAGCACAGAAGCGTGGATTGATTTTCTTTTCCCCCCTTAATGAACATGCCTGCCAGAATGCAAGCCAGGAAATACCAGCTTCCATAGGCACCGCCGCTGTGGGTGGTTTGAGGCTGGTGCACCCATCCCTCTGGGGGAACAGATGTTGCCACTGATTCACTTTGCAAGCATGTGAGTCAAAGTCTGCATCTGTGACAACTTACAGTAAAGAACTGTGAGCAGCTGCAGAGCAAAAAAGCACAGAGTGAAAAGTCAATCAAGATGTAAGGCAAGATACTGCATCAGCCCTGAAAACTGACAAATGGAATCCATTTGATTCAAGCTGCAGCAAATCTACCTGAGCAGAAGAAAGAAACAAAAAGAAGAGAGAGGCAGCAACTCACTGAGTGCGCCGTGTACAATCCACAGTCACTGCTCTCTGATGCCTCCCTTGACATTAGAAAAAGCTGGAAGGAGTCTGTAAGATACCACAGCACTTCTAACACACTTCTGATCCTGCTGCAATCCCTTCCTGAGCAGTGGATCACTCAGAGGGTCTGGCTGAAGCACTGCACCATGCCATCTGAGCCACAGAAAGATCTAGGACATCCTTCATTGCAATCAAAGTGTTGATTCAAGTCTGCTGGTCGAATTCCATTTTTGCCATTTATTTTGCCTCTTTGATACAGTATTGGCACGCTGTCAAAACTAGGGGAGGTGGCTCCTAATTGGTATGCTGTGCCCACCTCATACCACAGGCAAGTGGAATTCAGCTGACACCAATGTAATTGAAGTTTATGTGTTGCTTGTTGTTTGCAAAACGGGTTGAATTATCTACACAAAAAGTATTGCCTATATAAAGAACTAAAACTACCTCTGTGCCTACACAGGAAAGTGAATACCGGGGAGAAGAAAAAAAAAAGTGTGCAAATATTTTATCAACTCCCTAAACAAATGTTTCCCAGCTGTTTTTTCCTCCTTTGTGTTTGCTTTTTCTGGATATTTATGATATTGGGTTTTACTAGCTCAAATTCTTGCACAAGGCAGAAATGCACAACTTTGCATATTGAGGAAAAACAAATTTTAAATGGGCTTTATCCCCTAACTTGACAATCAGCAGGATTATATCACCACACAGGTCAGTCACAAAAGAGAAACAATTCCACAAGTCTTAAGTAAATGAAGCCTGCAATGTGAGAACTTTCTCAAACTTACAGGTAGCATTGGTACACCAAAAGATAGTTATCTTTATAATCTTCAAACAACTACTAATGATAATTAAACTAATTTAGTCAAAGTCAGGGGTTTCACCAGTCAGAACACTTTTCTAACTAGTTACCTAGACTATAATTATGCAAAGGGAAGCAACATCTTCAAAATTATGTTCTTTATGAATGTTTTGTCTTCCAAACCCATGTGGTTCAGGGACTTCTTAAATTTAAAAGGAGTGATTTGACTACATGAATAGTTTCTATTTCTTCTTTGGGTAGGATTTTCCCTACTGTATATGCTACTTGTAGCAGCTTAGCAGATACATGCTGAGCAGACATTTTTCAATGTTTTCTTGAGTTGCTCTAACATTGGACTGTCTACAGTGTACAGAGCACTTATGTACATTTGCACTATGTTTTTCCATTGTTTTTATAGCTAATACTGCATTTTTAAATCACATTTAGCCATATTGAACTTCATTTACTATGAGTAGTTCATTTATCTAGATTTCTTAAGCTTCACCAAATTTTTCCCAGTTTTTGTCTTCCTATCTGCTTCTTTCATCTTGACTAGTCTAAATTATTTGGGGGCCATCTGCTGACTTACTGCCTCTGGGCTCACCATCCTTTCCAAGTTATTATTGTATACACGAAACATTGGCCGTAATACAGAAACTTGTCAGACCCTGCTCTTAGGATTTTGTAATAATGAAAACTGATCACTGATAGAAATTGATTCCTTCCTGCTTTTTCAGTAATAACAACAGCAGTGACTACTTAATTTTTTAATAGCTGTGGCCAAAGGTCTTTCAAAGTCTAAATAAATTTTATTAACTCATTTTAATTTATCTGCTGACCACTTCATTGACATAGCCAAAAAAAAGTCCAAGGATTTGCCCAACACAATCTGCACTGCAAACACTCATTATGATCTTCCAGATCAATTTTATTTCAGTAGTTCAAAGCCTTTTGCAAGGCTTGAATGTAAGGTTCCTGGCCTGAAACTTTCTTTATCATCTCTAAACCTCTATATTTCTTTACAAAATAAAGAAAGACAAATAAAGAAAACTTTCAAATAAAACTTTTGGAAAAAAATGTGAAAGGAGAATTTTGGTGAATTTCCCTATAATTGTTTCTTTTCATTCTGGATTTTAAAAAAATCATCCTGTCCTGTTTACCTTGAAAGAAACCTTTTTCATTATTTTTTTCATTGCTATGGTTCAGCTGGGCTAGTCTAGTCTAGCTCTCCAGACTGATATAAAATGATGGTCTCTAAGACAATTATCCTTCTAGAGTGCAATCCTTTATGTGGATATAGTCACATAAATACAGGTTTTGTAGCAAGAAGCCATCAGTAAGGAAAAGAAAACAGTGGGGTTTTTAAAGAAAACAGTGAAAAGTTGTTATTGTGCCACTGCATTATTTCTAATGTGACTGCACCTTGAATACCCTGTGCAGTTTTGTTCCTTTGACGCCAAAAAGGATATATTTGAACTGGGGAAGGTTCAGGAAAAGGTCACAAGGATGATCAAAGGTGTGGATCAGCTTCCCCACCAGGAATCACTAAACAGAATAGACTGGAAATGAAATGACGGAGCGGGGTAGGACAGAGGTCCATAAATCACACACGTGTGCCACGGGGGGAGCAGACCGGGCACAATGGGAGCACTGTCCCCTCAGGGCAGGAACCGGGACACAGCGGGGAGGGAGGAGGCAGCAGGTGGAAAACAAAGGAAAGGCAGAGGCTCTTCACACAACGTGTTATTAAACTCTGGAGCACTTTGCCTCAGGATGCTGTGGATACCAGCACTTTCAAAAAGCAGCCAGACAAATTCACAGAACAAAGGTTTGCAGGGGACTGCTGCGTTTTACAGATGCAACTTCCAGCTCAGGGGAGGTTGAGCCCCTGGAGCCAGCCCTGCTGGCTGGAAGGAGAGCACACCAGGCAAGTGCTGCTCACTAAGCCCTGTTCTCCTTTTACCTGGCCATCCGTGGCTCACCAACACCAGAGAGAGGACTCTAGGTTAGTTGGGTGTGTGGTCTGACCAGCACTGCCATTCCTACACTCCTATTTTCTGTCTCTGATGCTGAAAACCACTTCTAGCGATGGATTTTTGTTAGCGTCTAAACCATATCCAAGTTACCTGCCAACCCTCTCGTGAGAACAGCTTGCTTTCAGCACCCTGCTTGCAACATTGCAGTCCTTCCTCTTTGCCACAGAAGAGAACCTTTCTGGAGATAAATCTTCTCCAGAGTCATCTGAGGAACTTCCCAGGAACTGATAAGGAACCACAAGCGTATTGAAGTCAAGGGGAACTGCACAAGCTGGATGACAAACAGACTCTTTGGCATTTACAATGCAAAGTACAGAAGGTGTGAAGAATATGAATAAATTAATCCACAGAATGCCTGATGCCCCATGCTTTGGGAACTTAACCAGCATGACTTGTCAGAGAAGAGTGACCAAGGGATAGGTTGGTGTGAAGCTGATCTCTAAATTAAAAGCCAAAGCAAAATACTTCAAGTTAAAAAACCCCACAAAACCAAAAGAAAAACCATAGAAAACTGAAACAAGCAAGCAAACAAACAAACAAACGCACAAAATAATCCTGCTTTACTGATGCACAGTATAAATGCCTATATGATATTTCAACAGCTCCGCTGGATTATCTTGTCCCCAAGGAAAAGACATTTTAAAAATTGTTTCAGAGAAAGCGTTAGATATTATGGAGGAAACAGGTAAATATACTTGATTGTCAAAATGAACTATGGTATTTTCAAGCTTGTCCAACTGTGATTAAAAATTCATGGCTTGTGAACATTTTGTCTTGTTTACTTACAGGCAAACATTCCACGATTTGTTCAAAAAACATACTTTTAAATTTATTTATACATGCTGAAAGCAAAAACACCAATGTAGCAACAACAGAACATCCAACAAAATCCTTGTTGCTAAATTTGACAGGGTCAAGCTAAAAATCCTCTGGGCTTACTTAATAAATATTCAGCCTTAAAAGGGTCAGTAACACTTATCCTGGACTCATTCCAAATGTCAGCTTTTCAGAAGGCTCTCAAAATAGGCCTTTCATGCTAGTGAGACATCCTGCACTAAAAATTAGCTCTGCTTGGAAAAGTACGGGACAACGTGGCCTGCTTGACATGAAGAATTAAATTTTATGGGTTTCATTTCTGCAACTGTCACCAAACCATTGTATAATTCAGTCAACGTGATGGCAGGCATTTTTTCAATTAAATAGGGTTTTCTTCTATCAAAAAAAGTGATTTTTGTAAACATGTTCATGTTTATTAAACAATCTCAATTGATTCCTTTTTTAATTGCATTTTAAAAGCTTTGAAGTGCATTTGCTACTTCAAAAATACAAGAAAATTCTCGATCTTCTCTTTGTTATCTTTATTTATGTTTTTCTTCACACTGAAAAGAAAAAGGTCATAAAAAAGATAAAAAATACAATCAATATTTTTTACCTTTCTAAACTCAACTCTAGAAAACTGATGAGACAACAAAGGTGTCAAATAAAAATTGTTTAAAATGTAATTGACGTGATGTACTGTAAGTCCACTTCACCTGGAAGTCCCTGCACTCCAGACTCATGGTGCTTGGAATCCCTGTTCTTTCTTCCCAAGGAGTATGTCCCTTGGGATGCCACCTAATCCTTGGTCAGTCCTTCCTTCCTCTGCACTGGTGTGGGCATGATCTCCTCATGCCAAAAGGTGGCTGGGCTGAGGAGTGCTTATTTTTTGGACAGATTGGTTCCCTGGTCAGGATCACCAGGTAACCAGAGAGCAGCTTGTGCTGGCCAGAAGAAGCAACTGCTCTCCCAGATGGAACAAGTGTCCAAAACCTGAAGATCCAGCTCAGTTCTCTCAAGACCTGTTTGTTAAATTACAGACCCCATCTCCAGGAAAGCTGGACTGTACTTCCCAACTCCCGCCATGAGGGCAGGGTAATCCTCGCCCCAGAGGTGCCAGCAGCCACAGAGGAGGAAAAGGCAGCCCCAGGAGGGGATTGCCTGAGGGGATTGCCTGTATCCCCCCAACAGGCACAACTCAGCCCCTTCCACGTATGCTGGCCACTCCACAGCCCAAATCCCTGATAGCAAGAACAAATCCACCCTTTCGTGAGAGCGCGGCTGGGGCTGGCCTCGCTGAACGCTACGTGTGCATGTGCTGCATGCCCAAGTACGTGCTGTGTCAGAAATGGTTATGCAAGAAATTGATGAAATTATGCACAATGTTAGGAGCTTCCAGGAGGGAAATAGCAATGTTTACAAATGTATAAGATGAGATTTCATCAGAAACAAACTATGTGGATATGGGATCTTGCTTCATTCCACATTGAAAGCACGTGTGCCCCACTGTTGGATCCAACACACTTAACAAAGACAGGCAACAGACCTCACTCAAAATTAATTTAGCTGCCTGGCCTACAGAGTACGTGCATGAAAATTTATGGTGTGCCTCATCTTTTCCTGAATGTACATGATAAGGCTTACCTACTCCTTAAGGTTATTACGAGAACATTTTAATCTGATTGAATTTAATTCAGTGCTTTAGTGCCACTTACCTACAGCTCTAACAGTGAAATGGATACACCATTTTATTCCAAGTAGCACAGTTGTTCACACAGAACCACATCCTCTAGAGACAAGTATAGACAATTCCCATAAATATTAGATTATTCAGGAACATAAGAACATGCAAGAATGGAGCCTAAACTTTGTCTGTGGTGCCTAGTCTGTGGATTAGTATTTGTTGGACATTGATACTTATTATTCATTGGTTCTCTTTTTCAGTTCTTATTCTTTAATAGCCTGATTTATTTTGCACAGTGGTCCACCATTTCATAGAATAATTTGTCTTTTCTGAAAGGGATCACATGTTAAATTCTTTTTCTTTGTTTCTTTTTAGTATTGGACCACTATCTTTTAAAATTTCAAATAAAAGCATGACTGGAATAAAAGACAGTTAAATTACATCCACATGGATACTAATAAGCAGCCTCTAAAGTCTTAGCCCGTCGCCTAACCAAAACACAAAGCATATGGGAAAGAAGGGGGCCTAAAATTGAAAAACAGCAATTCTGTACTTTGATTGTTTAGTCTGTGTGGTTGAGGGAACACGAGAATAGGGATAGGAGGGCAAGCACTGGAAGCCTAGTGCAATTATTTGGATGCATAATGATGTTAAAGGACCCCCACCTGCATGTGTAGACCAATATGGTGTACATTTAGACCTCTGCTCTTCTAAAAGCTTCTATTCATGTTTGTTTTCTCTATATCTGTATAAGGTCCAGGACCTGGTCCAACATAGTTGCATCCACAGGCTTGTGTGGAAGACTGAACAGCCTCACTCCAAGAATTACAGAAGATCCCTAAGCGCTCGGAAGTGCCTATAAACTGTGATCTTTCCAATGCTCCGAGACAGGGTGCAACAAGCCTTGCAAAAGGAGTCATATGAAGTGGGAATCGCTGCAAGAGCCCCTCCACCTCACTGAGCCTGTTTGCAAAAGGCAAATGCACACAGCAGTGACACCCAGCCTGCTCCACACTGAAACGCCCACACAACTGGATCACTCACGCTTCCCAGTTTGTGCATTTCACTGAGGGACAATTATAGCTGGAAAACTGAAATTTTCACAACTGCAATTTGCTATTTTTCTGCTTTCATTTCTACTCAGGCAGATAAAGTAAAAAACCTTGGTTTTTCAGAGCCCGCATTTCTTTGCTCTGACATAGATTGTGGTATGTTGATGAAAAGACAACAGTTTTCTTTGTCCCTGCCCTGCTCTCAGAGCAAGCATTCAAATCTGAGCTATCTTATCTGAGGGGGATACAGACAGGACTGAGAAATTATGGTGTAACATGAAGTGATCTGATTTCCAGAGGAGAAGCAGGCCTCCTCCCGCTGTGCTCTTCCATTGCTGCTGAGCAGTACATCAGGCAGCCAATCTGTATCAACAGCAGTAAGAAAGCATGGCAATTACAAAGTGTTTCTCCCTGGTAGATCATAAAGGGATTGTCCCAGATGGGTAAATATATCCTCTGCTCACCAGGAAACAAAACTGAACAGAATCTGGAATCATTTCAGTCTGAGAAGCAAGGATGTCTTGTAGACAAAACACTGCTGAGCATCCCAGAAAGCTGGGTACCGAGACCTGACTGTAAGACCTGGGATAAATGACATAGATTATTCTTTAAATGCTCACTAATTTTTATTCCTGAGAAATGGAGTCACATTTTTCTGTATGCTTAATAAATATTTCTTAAAGATGCTTGGTTTCATTGTATAAGAAGGGGCTATGATCCCCAGGTCCCCTCTTTGATCCCCAGGTCCCCTGCTTTATCCCCAGGCCTCTTCACTAGATCCACAGGCAGGATTTTGTGGTAAGGTGAAAATTTTCTCTTTCACAGAAGTGGTGAAAAACTAATCATTTCTTGCTTAAATCATTGAAAAACATATTTCACTTTAAATTAGGGAGCTGACTAAAGCAACTTAGAAAATTATAAGCCTGTGAAAACAATAGACTTCCATAGAGAAAGCTACACAAACTTAACAACTGCAGCTCAGGAGAAGCCTTTGCTTAAGTTCAACAGATCCTTTAGCTTCAGTTTATGAATGTATGTGATAAGATTATATGAGTTGAAATAATTATAAAAACTTCTGTGGGTTAATGTTCATTGAATGCAGATCCAGCCTGCAAAAAATTTCTTACAATGCCAGGGCCTTTCCAAACAGATGTTTTATTTTAGTTTTACAAAACCAAGCTGTTTAATCTTGTGACACAATCTACAGTTCAGACATAAAAGGATTTGGCGTAGATACGTATATATATATACACATATATATATGTGTGTGTGTGTTTGTATATATGTACATGTCTGAGTAGACTTTAAGACATATCTTAAGTATTTTAACACTAATATTCACATGCAGAAGAGAAATAGTAGCTGGAGAATACAGTGTAGTTCCTATGATAAACTAAGTCCCATTCTACCTAATGTTTCTTCAGCTGCAGCAATTTATTGTCTTTCACCAGCAGATAAATATTTCTTTACAATCAGCTTATAAAACTTTTCTTGTTAACAGATCCCTTTAAGTGTTAAATGCCACCATATCTCTGAGGTGCCACTCCCTCTATCATTACAATAAAATATTTTTTTTGCCTGTGGATGTTTTGAGTTGACTTTGCTCTGTCCAAGTGTCTGAGGCTGTTTAGATAAATCATGGTTCCTTCAACTTCAGCAACAAGTGACTGCACTATTAATTAATTAAAGCCCTTCTGTTAAGCAAGAGGTTGGGTTAGACCACGGGCCCCTTGTGTTACCATCACAGAGAGAAAAAGGAGCCTGAGTACTGACAACATGAAGTCAAGGTATGAAAAGAGAGGGGGCACAAAAGCAAAGGACTCCACTCTTAAAGTCCAAGTTGCACTGCTGCAATACTGGCAAGTTTCCTTGACACTTAGACTATGGAAATGCGCCCATTCCCATTCTCATTCACATCTTCTTAGAGGCAAGATGCAAAGCCTCCAAAACATTAAAACTTTGGACTTTGAAAATGAACACTTAAAGCCATTTCAGATCTGAAACAGATCTGAGCCAACATCAAGGAGGCATAAAAGTGGGTTAAAGAAACCCAGTTGCTTACTTAACATAAAGGATTACAATATTGGCATTGTTTTCTAAAACTAACATTTGCATAGAGAATTTTTTGTTCCATGTCAAATGTGACAAATTTTAAATGCAGCCCACCACAACTCATGCTCAAGCCTGGACTGCTGCCACTTTCCTGCTACAGAAGTAATGCTTCTAACTTTCATATGCACAGATAAACACCAATACAACAACAGAGAAAGCTGAGGACAGGGCCTCCTTTCTGTTGCAAACAAACACACCAAGAATATTCCTTTACTATTTTACCATATTAGACACGACCAAAAATTCACACAACAGCCTCAGGGAACATATCCTCCTTTCCTTTTTGTGGGAATGAATCTCCTTCTCTGCTTGCAAATTATTTTAAAAGCATTTAATTTGTGGATATTTAAATTTTTCATGAGTACATCTTTCAAAGTGAGATTCTGATAAGTTTTGCAAGAAATAAGTATGCCTGTGAGATTTATGATTAAGGCAAGGCCCACAGAAATTAAATGAGATAACCAGCATAATGCTAGTTCATGGCTGAGCTAGTACTGGAACTTGAGAGTCCTGCTTCTGAGTTCTCTGATGTTAGGTTGTGTGGATTTGAAAAGATAGACATCTTGGACTCCCAGAGGAAAGTGCTCCAGACAAAATCAGTCACTGTCAGAAGTGGGTGAGATTCCACTGAAGTCATGCCAGGGGTGAGTTGAGCAATTCATCTTCAAAGAAGTTCATTGCATCTTATCTCCAGGAAGATATTAATGATATTAATGGCACATTTATGCAATGTAAGTTTCAACATGCAAATTATTAAGAGATTTCTTTTAGTTGTTTGCACTTGCTTTCAGACTGAACTATAAAGGGTTTGTCACTAGCCCTACAACCTACCCCACTTCTGTTGAAATCAGAGGTGAAACTCCCACTGACTGCAGTAGAAAACTTCTGAACTGTATAAACCTGGACAAAACCTGGAACAACCTGGTACTTGGTGAAAGGTTTGCTGGGAAATTAGAAAAAAAAACAAACAAAAAAAAACCAAAAAAAAAACCCCAAGTAAAACAAAGTAAAGGATAAATATTGTCATCGTCAAAGGATCATAGAATCACAGAATGGGTAAGGTGGGAAGGGAGCACAGTGGGTCATCTGTGTTGGCAAAATGTAGGCTAATTGCCATCTTCTATTTAAGGGCTGCCATGCACCTCTTTGTTCCTGGGATATGAGCTTTCCTGCTTATCACACTAGGAAGCATTCCCAGTGCTTATATCTAGGGCGTTTTGCCAGTGAATAAGGAATGCACGGCTCTTCAGAGCAAGCCTCTATACTGTTAACATGCCCAAAGCCAAGCATAAGCACATCAAATAAGGCTTGGGACCTTCATAAATAGCTACAGACTCGTGTCACACAG
>VZRX01013612.1:384911-414980 GCA_013398075.1 Notiomystis cincta | reverse complement strand
GGAGTGGCGGCGGCCGGAGCGCAGGAGCGGGCAAGGAGCGCTGCGAGCCGGGGAGATGTCCGCCCCGTACGGCAGCCTCCTGCGGTACCTGTTCCCAGCCCTGCTGCTGCACGGTGAGTGCGGGGCCGGCGCGGCTGCCGGCGCGTCTCGGCCCGCGGGTTGCCCGAAAAGCGGCTGGGTTGCGAGGGGACCCCAGAACCTCTGTGGCCGGAGCAGAGGGGCGCGGGTGGGTGCGCTCTCCCGTCGCGGCCGCGGGCACTGGGTCCCGCCCGCCCGGGACAAGCGATGTGGCAGAGGATGGGAAGCGGGCAGCCCCCGCTGGCTCTGCCGGACCGCCCGTGTTAGCGGCAGCCCTGCCCAGCACGCGTGGGAGCGGCAGCCGCCGGCGTGGGTAAAACCACGCCGAAAGCGCCCCGCTCCCAAGTGTGTGTCGGCGGATTGTGTTGCAGCCTGGGACTGCTTGGATGGAGCAGTTGGTCCGGGCACCTCACACAAAGTTTCTTTGCCCACCTCCGGGCAAGAGCCGGCTGGCGAACTGCGGCGCGTTTGGCCGAGACACCCTGCGGGGCTCGCGTTCCGCCTCTTCTCGGGAAAAGTTTCTTGCCGTGGAGGTATTATCTGGGAAGCCTTCGGTAGTAGAGTGTGCCGGCACCGGATCTTGTGCCCGACTAAAATTGTTTTGCTGCAGAGCACAGAGATCTTGGGTGTTGTTACACACAGTCTTGCTTTGACAGTCTCTCCGTTTAACCCTGGATTGCCATCTCTCTGAAACTGCACAGTAGGCAGAATTTTAGTGAGAAAAGTCAGCGTATTTCAATTTGAAAGTTCAGCTTGTAAATTCATTTTTAGGCCCTTAAACAGATAACCCATCTCTCCAGAAAGCCAATGTTCTTCAAGAGAAACTTCTGAAAAGGAGGCAGTTTAATGAGCTGCTTAGGTATGTCTAACATTTGGCAGCCAGATTTGAAAAATCTGGGTATGATATCCTTCTGAAAGTGTGACTCAAGCTACTCGGTTACAGCATCATTTTGAAGAGTGTTCCTAATTCTGAAGTCCTTTGTAGCATCCAACATCCTTCAGTTGAATTTCTTAGGACCCCAAGCTTAGTCATAAAAATAGGAATTTTTTTAACTGTTAAAATGTAAGTGACCTACATGGATTCAGTGGGGGATCTGTGAGCTGGGGTTAAGGATTTCAAAGCTATTCCTGGGGTTGATTTTGTGAAGCAGGGATTGTCTCTCTCTGTGTTTGTACAAGTGCTAAGCACACACTATGGTATTTAATAAATAATAAAGAGCATAGGCTTCTGATGGTATATTTTGTTTTAAGAAAGAAAGAGTAGGAGACTCTGATCCCCAGGAGGGGGGTTTATACTCTTCTCAGAGCTCAGCTATGAGATCCAGAGAGCGTAGAAACATGTTTAGCTGAGCCAGACCTGACAGGACGCCAGAGGTGTTCTTTAAACTCTGTGATCTGAGATGTAAAAGTTGAAATGGGAGACTTGAAGTTAGAGGGTAAAGAGAGAAGGTGTAATTGCAGGGTTGGACTCCCTGGCTCATCTGCTTGGAATTACAGAGCAGAGCTGAATGCTGGCTGGAGCAGGAAACAAATCAGGGCCAGTGATCAGAACAAAACAGCAGCTGCCAAAAGAGGATGATGAAGGAAAGTCATCCATTTCTTCCATCTGCAGTTATATGTCACCTAAATAACATCAACCTAAGTTCTTGTAGAAAGGTACAGCTCACTGCCTTGTATACGAAGAGGAGCACCTTGGTAGTGTAGCAGTTCACAGTTTGGATCAGAGTTTCACAAGTTTGGAAACTACTGCCCTCTTACAAACTTGAAAATTTTATCAGTGTCATATAATGCACTGAAATGTAGCCCATGGAAATGTGTTTTACCCTGTTGGCTTTAACTTGGTCTAAAGCTTTTCCTTCCATGCCATAAAGCCCGTAGAAGCATCCTTCAATCAGTGCCTATCCTGAATTGCTAATGTGTAAGAATAACCAGCTATCCCAGGGGATTGCAGTGTTAAGCCTCTTTGCAGCATGCAGTGTTTTCTTTTGGATTTCTATTGCATATGGCAGTTTAAGGGTTAAAAGTGAGTGAGTGTGGGTGGGTGGCTGAGGATTTTTAGGGCTTAAAGCTTTGTGACACAACTTAAAATGTCCTGTAAGGCTAAAGCTCCTGCTTTCATTACATTAAGAAATGCCTACTTTAACACCACTGAGTTGAAATTTGGAAAAGCTAGTCTTCATTAATCAAAATAAAACCTGTACATGTACAGTGTCACAAAAGAAAAAAAAAAAAGGAAAAAAGGTTTGCAGCTGGAAGTTGTCCATTATCACTGTTTTCTTTGCTTAGACAAAAAGCCACAGAAGTTTCAGATGTCAAACACTAAGATCATTCAACTCCAGAAAACCTGAATAATAAGAGCTACGTTCAAGTGGATTCACAACAAATTTGGCTAATTTCTTTTGTAAACATAGCTCTTTTTTTTTTTTTTTAATAAATACAGATGCTGAAAAAGAACTTCAGTGCATTTCTGATTATGCTACTGTTAGAGTAATGAGTTAGAAACTTTAAAACAATTAGTGGATAACATCATGGAAGTGGTACTAATAAAGATGATGAAAACAAGGCTGATAGGCTTTTCAGAGCAAAACTGTTTATGCTTTTAAAAGTTCTCTGGCAATACTGCTTAAATTAGCTACATAGCAGTGTTTTATTTCAAAACTTTTTCAGGAATATAATAAGTAAATGCATCAGAAGATATAAATACCCATAGCCATAAAATGAACATATATTGTGCTCTGTGCTAGAGACATATGTGATCTGTTTCCTCAGTTAAATAATGCATCTCAAAATCTGGAAGACAATAAAAAGATGGGAAGACACACTGCTTAGTGTAAGACTTTGAGAGTTTGCAGGGAGAGTTAGAAGATGGACTAAATTTGATTCACACTTTTGTCTGCTTAAATTCCATTTCACTCATCTTTGTAGCTTGACTGTGGGCTAACACAGTGGAAATATGTTGATGTTATCAACAGAAAGGGCAATTTTTTTGTGTTTTCTTGGGTCTCTGTAGAAAGTAGGCTGGCATATAATGGGGCCCAAAAGTAGCCTTAACCACACTGAAGGAAAATATCTTCAGCTATTCAAGGCAAGGGTAATATTTCATTAGTGAGGTGATTATTTAGGGCTGATAGAGGGTAGGATTATATGTAGTGAGCTTGTTTAAGGCTGTCTTCACTGAGACACAAGTCCCAGGGGAGTTGGGGGCAGTTCTGCACGAGTAAACCCCAGTGCCAAGCGTGGGTGCAGGATGGAGCAGATGTCTCTGACAGAGAGCAGATGTTTCTTGCAAAGAGGGCAAGACCAGACTACCACTGGTATTGAACTGCACTGACATCCCAGCACTGCACCCACTCCTGTCAGGGGCAGAGTTCCCCCTGCCCTGAAGGAAGATGGGCTTTAACCCTTCAGAGTTTGATAAAGAAACCTGCACTCTGGGCAGTGCCCTTTCACCTTGCACAGGTATCCCAATTAAGAACTTAAGCTAAGCAGAGGTTGTGGGCTCTGTAACTGCTTGGCACTTGGTTCTCTGACCTCTTCCAAGACAGGGCATTGAATAAGGACCAAACTGTAGGGTAACAGGAGACCTCCATGCTGGCCTGTCAGCTTTGAGGGAGTTACATTTTAGTTGTGCCATCTAAACATACTTTGTGTCCCTCCTCGGGATCCTCTGCTCTCTGAAGCATTCATTTTGCCTCTCTTCGAAAGCTGCACTTGGAAACTCTGTGTGCACAAGAGAGGCAACAGATACATGTGAAAGGAAGTCATTGTCCTGTCTGCTTCCCTGGCCATAAAACCCGGCTTTCCTTTCCCAACCCTTTTGTTTGTAGTAGCTAATTTAGGCCCCAGTCTTGCGAGGACTCTTTGAAGTTTCAAGTGCAGGGAAAACATTGGTAAACACAGCTCGTGGCTTGGTAACAGGACATTATATTCTCCATGGCAATTATGTAAGCCTGCAGTGGAGCTAAAAGCCTGTCATAGGCGTTATCTGACACTATCCCACATCAAGAAAGAGCATAATCCAAATGTCTATTTATTTAATTGTGCAGGGCAACTGCCCAGATAAGGAGAGCTATAAAGTTAATCCAGCCAATTATTCTTTATCTGTTGTAAGGTTTTTCCAGTTTCAAACAAGTTCTAACTTGAAAAGAGGTTGCTGCGGGAGTAAAGCATGAATGTTAAAATGTTTCTGTCAGAGATGAAGCTATTGCTTATTTTGAACTTATGCTATCACTCGAGGTTGTTTTACTTAATAATAAAATTTTGTTCCCCTGTATTTACATCACTAGAAATTAAAAAAAAAAAAAACAAAAAGAAGTTAAGTGGCTCCTGCTGAGCAATCCCAGTCTAAATCCAGGTTTGAATCCTACTTTGAGGTAACAGCTCTTCCCCCATCTAGCAAAGGATGAACCTGCTGAACACCTGGTAGCTTTGAGACTGGTTTGAAGTGCTACACTTGGACATGTTTAAATCCGTGGTTTAAATTCTGGTAGAGGCATTCATTAAACTGATAAAATCTAAACAGTTTAAGATTATTTGCCTTATACTTTAGCAGTCTGGCATAGCTGTGAACAGAATCTGGCCAGGGTGTTTAGGCACAAATTAAATTAAAACTATCTGTGTTCAAGCACAACTCTACTTATTACCTTTGTTGCAATTGTACAGTATTTGCATACTATTTTTTAGAAAACCAAAACATTCATTCCAGCAACTTGCAGTTTTGTGCAGAAATGTTGGCAGAGAGCTTTGTCATAACCATTTTTGAAACATGTTTGGGTAACATGTTGCCAACAGATTGCCCTTTTAAGATTTGTATTTTACTCGCAGCTATGTGCAGAAATCTTTGAAGAACTTGAAAGTAACCTATCTTCCCTTAGCAATTATTTTTATCTGGAATGGTTGTCCCCACATCAGATACAGGTTTATAGGTGAACATGAGAGCCTGAAGTCCTCTGTCTGGTGTGGTGCACTAGAAATTACACGTCTTGCTGGCATGGCAGCTGTACAGGCCTCCACTTTCCCACTCAGGTGGATGTTGGATCCTGGTCCTATAAAGTGTGATCAGGGATCACAAGCCCTCAAAGATCTGTGTGATCTCTGAGGGCCTGGGCAGGGATCCCCAGTGAGCTGTAGCACCTCTCATGCTATATTCGATTAGTTTCATGCTAAAGCTCTGTCACTGCTAGGGCTGGATTTTGAAAGGGAAGCTGGATATCAGCTCATCATAAAATGCTTTTGTTTTGCTACCTGGTATTTCAGGTGGATTCTGGAATTTTCCTTTTCCTTTTGGACTTGCTCCTTTGTGAAAACACATGCTGTGGGATGGGGGATACAATTATGATATCTGGTTGTGGTGTAGCTAAAGGGACAGCCAACCAGAGTCTTCACAAAATTACTGTTATTGGTCTCATGCAAAAATTTTTTTTGTTTGAGGTCTGTCACTTTTAAGTAGTAACATAGGTGGGTGGATTTTGGTTTTATATTTTTTAACAAGTGAGTAATATTCCTTCATAACACACAAAAAATTCAAACATTCAGAGAGAGTCTGAGATATTCTCTGTTGAGTCTGAGATACTCAGTCATGGAGATACTGGAACCTACCATCTGTCAGTGCTGTAGAGAATAGCAGACTTGGACCTCTCTGAATGAAAGTAATGGCTCCAACTATGTTGCAATTGCATCTACTCTCCAAAGTGGGCTTCTAAAGAGTCATGAAATTCTTTTCCCAGTTTTGTGAATGCATGTTTTAACCTCGAGCTTTTCCAGCAATGTTTCATTTAACATGGCCAAATGGATCTTTTAAAATAAGTGACATCATCCCTGCAGTTCCTCAGTTTTGCAGGATACCTCGTGTGCACTGCCAAGGGTGGAGCAGGGGGACACTTCACTGCCTCTGAGCACCTGCTGCGAGGAAAAACACAGATGATGTTTGATTTACTGCTCTGTGTGGGAGACATATCACCAGTCTTGGTGTTTGACCTGCAGATGGTACAAGGGGAAGTTACATCTCCTTTGTATGGTAGTTGTGTCTACAGCCATATGTCAGTAATACAAAAGTGTTGAAATGCCTACTTATGAAGGAAGAAGTTTGCACTAAGTTAAGTATTTCCTTGCTCCAGCAAGGCAAACATAGGTAAAGGTCCCATTGCTGTCTCTTAATTTTATACTGATATTCATGTCCTATCATGTTGTTTAGCACTATTGAGAGCAGCCCCAAGGAGAAGGAGTTTGTGTTGGTTGATGAGAAGCCCAACACAACCCAGCAATGTGCACTCAGAGCCCAGAAAGCCAAACATCCCAGGCTGCATCCAAAGCAGAGTGGGCAGCAGGGCAAGGCAGGGGATTCTGCCCCTCTGCTCTGGTGAGATCCCACTTCAAGTACTGTGTCCAGCTCTGCAGTCCCAAGCATAAGAAGGATGTGGACCTGTTGCAGCAAGTCCAGAGGAGGCCACTGGATGCTCAGAGGGCTGGAGCACCTCTCCTGTGGCAACAGGCTGATAGAGCTGGGGCCGTTCAGCCTGGAGAGGAGAAGGCTCTGGGGAGACCTTAGAGCATCATCTTTCAGTACCTAAGAGGTCCTACAAGAGAGCTGGAGAGGGACTTTTTATAAGGGCATGTAGTGATAGGACAAGGGGAACAGCTTTAAACTGGAAGAGGGCAGGTTTAGATTCGATGTTAGGAAGAAAGTCTTTACTGTGAAGGTGACAAGGCAGTGGAAAAAGTTGCCTAAGAATGTTGTGGATGCCTCATCCCTGGAAGTGTTCAAGGCCAGGTTGGATGGTGCTTTGACCAGCCAGGTCTTGTAGAAGGTGTCCCTGCCCATGGTCAGGGGGAAGTGGAATTAGATAATGTTTAAGGTCTCTTCCAACCCAAACCATTCTGTGTGTTTTCTGCATCTCTCCCTGTGTCTCTCAGCCTTCATTACATTGTCATGCCTCTCCTGATTACCTGAATTTGTTCTTGCCTTCATTTGTCACAGTTGGATGGATAGAGTCCCAAACAAATACTCTCTTTTCTCTAGGGCTGTTGATGCAAATCTCCCTTCCATTCCCTAGTTGCAGTTTATCATTTGCAAGTTGCAGACTACATTCATGCAACATGGAGAGCTGAGACACAATTGCTCTTGAGCTGTATCAAAGAAAAGACACTGTATAATACCACATAAAGCTTGACTCCTTTTCAAAAACTCCTTCCTTTTATTATTTCCTTCAGGGAATAATTGGGAATGTCTGATGTGGTTACTGCGTTTTCTTCTTTGATATGTGCACATACAAGATGGTGTCCTCCCACAGAAGGATTTTTGCTTGAAGAAATTAAATCCCAAAGTATGTCTAAATGAATAAATCATTTCTAAATGCATCTGTATTCGTGAGTTATATGACATGGACTAGGCAAAATATGACTGCTTAAAAGCAAATGGTACAGTAAATATGCTTTGGAAATAGCGAGTTGAACAATTTCAAAACCTCCTTGTGACGGCAGATTTCAAATGTTTAACAACTTCAAAAGGAAATGTGACTTTTTGAAGTCTTTTTTCAGTGTGAGATGATTTGTCTGCAGGAGACACCATGTTGAAAATTAGCACTGGTGGCTACAACCTCTGCCATGTACCTTGCAGGCAGAACATGGACATGGAGCACAGACCCAACCTAGTAAATCCTGCCTCTCCAAAGATGTAGTTGGCTCAAGCAGAGCATCACCCTGTTGTGGCCATATCATTTCTGGCTGCAGAATGGAAATTGTTGGGTGCTAACATGAGTGACTCTGCTCAGCCATGCAGAAAAACCTGAGAAGTCTTGACTTTCAGAAAGGGAGAAATAATGAACCCCTGAAAATCAAGCTTCTGTAAGGGCATCTCAGACAGTGTGCTCAAGTATCAAAGTATCCCAGTATTTATTACCCTGTAGAAAGCAAGGCCATAAATTCTCATTCACACTGAAGAATTGTTTGTAACCTGCAATGTAACAAAGCTATCAGATTTTCCAGGAAAGATTTTGTGAGGTTGTTTTCATTAATCTCATTAACTACTGGTGTTGTTCAATAGTGAGCACTGTTTAGGTTAAGGTATTTATTATATTCTTTCTGATCATTTTTTACCTGTCTCCTGGATAAGTCCTTGCTTCTGATTAGCTTAGGAATTGCTGTTTTTAAAGGGTTGGCATGTATTTATGATTTTGGCAGTGCCGTTTTCCCAGGTGTTACTCAAGTTTCTTCCAGAAGATCTAAGACCTAGTCAACATAATGAATCAGTGACACTTTTTTTTCCCCCAGTAGGAAATGGGAAAGGCTTAATAAAGTGTCTACCTAACACCAAGCATGTGCCCAAGTGTTAGATGAGGCCTGGGGCATAAAGCATAAGATCCTGTGCTGGGTGGCTCTCACTAGTGATCCCCAACAGCCTAGTTTTTTATCCAGGTCAGCTGAGAAGGCACCAGAAAACTTGGGAAAACATGAATCCCAGACCCTGCCCCTGGCAGCATGTTACAGTAAGGCATCTTCCTTTCCTGAGATGGCTGCCCCAGCCTCCCAGGCACTCAAACAACCCCTTCACCCCACCCCTTAACCATTTTCTAGCCCTCTGGTGCTCAAATTCCTTCTGGCAATGTAATACAGTTTCCAACACGTTATGTAAGGTTCATGTTTGTCACCTTTTAACCCCTAGATGTGGGGTTTCCTTTTGATCTGTGTTTTCCAACATATCTAAGAGCAGGCTGTGCCTAAAAGAGTAAAGGCACATTCCTTTTGAAGCTATGTATTCATTTTGTTCAATTAATATTGTGTAGAGAGCGTGCTGGTGGATTTTGTATGTATACATTACTAGAAACCAAAATTACTGTGTGCTGGAGATAAAGTTAGCTTCTGAAATTCCTTTTCCCCTTTAAAATAAAAATAGAAGAATCTGCCTTTAATTGACCACCTCAGTCATCACTGAGGCTTCCTGTGTGCAGAGGCTTTGCTTTTAATATCTGTTTTCCCTTGACTTTAAAGAGTAGCCTTTATTTGCAAGTTTATTATAGAAGCGTTCAAATTAGAGGTGGGCTGAAACCGCAAAGTTTGTGTCTGGATCTGGATACAACTTTCTGAAAGTTTGAAAGTCTAGGTTTTTGATTGTCCTGACCAGAGATTACAGAGGTGTCTATATAAATTTCAGAGCCACATCTCCTGGGTGTGGAAACACAACACTTCAGTTTGAGCTCTTTTCCCCAGTTTATTTTGCAAAGTAAATTTATGTAGTGGATTATTAGCAGTGGGACAAGAAAGGAAGAGCTTCCCATAATTTATTTGTTTTCCGATGAAAATAAATGTAAACAGCATTTGCCCAGACACATAACAATATGAACAAGTGTCATTCATAGTCACAATATCACATTGAAGGGTCTCATGGTATAATTTACTCTTTCTGTCACAGGGCTGGGAGAAGGTTCTGCTCTTCTTCACCCGGACAGCAGGACCCACCCTCGGTCCTTGGAGAAGAGTGCCTGGAGGGCTTTCAAGGAGTCACAGTGCCATCATATGCTCAAACACCTTCACAATGGAGCCCGGATCACTGTACAGATGCCTCCCAATATTGAGGGCCACTGGGTCTCTACTGGGTAAGGAAAGATAAAACAAGATGCTTGGGATGGGAAAGAGGAGATGGTAAAAAAGGAGAGAGGGGAAATATTTTCTTTAATATGGTGATGCTCTAAATTCCAGATGCTCTCTATGTGTTTATGCATAAAAGGAAAAGGAGCAGCATTATGTACATTAAAATAGCGTGCCATAAAGCTGTCTTGATGAATCAATTTATTGTCTGGATTTTAAACAGCATGCTGTGAAATATCTTTAAATCTCTCTGAATAGGAAGGAGCCTACCAAGCTGCCAAAATGGATGCTCATTCAAACATAATGTTGTACTATATTTGTCTCCATGCATTAGATCCATTGAATGGGTCCTTGTTTTCAGAGCATGTGTCTAGCACAGGTTTTATTAGCAAAAGAAGTTAAGAAGCTGTATTTCACTAGTCCTGTTACTCTTTATATCTGATGACTTGTATTTCAGAGAGCTGTTTTGCTTTCTGTGTCTCAGCAGGCAACATTCACATGCTCACTGGAAGTGACTTGTAGAAGGAAAGACTGGGGGTTTTTTTAAAAGAAAGGAGTGTATTTCATGATGAGAGGAAATGGTCTCAAGTTGCACCAGGGGAGGTTTCTATTAGATATTAGGAAAACTTTCTTCACTGTCAGAGTGGTCAGGCATTGGAATAGGCTGCCCAGGGAAGTGTGCAGTTAACATCTCTGGAAGTTCAAAAGGCGTGTGGCTGTGGCACTTGGGATGTGGTTTAGTGGTGAACATTGTGGTGCTGGGTTAATGGCTGGACTCACTGGTCTTAGAGGTCTTTTCCAACCTTAACAATTCTGCAGTTCTGTTTATATTAAGCAGTGTAGAGGTGACAAAGGGGAACAAGTTTGAAGGCACAAAAGGGCTTTCTACAGGAAGTGGAATTTAACTGCCATTTACACCTCCAGAAAATAAAAGAAAGAGAAAAACCCCACAAAACCTGAATATTGCATGGTCCAAATTCAAGCCAAGTAGAAATTTTGCATTAACAGTCAGAAGTTTGCATTAACTGCCCTCTTGAATGTTTGAGTGGAAAAGCTGAGGACATGATCCTGCATATCCTCAGCAGACCAGAGCTCATGGAGTTACACTGAGAAGCTTCTAGAGCAGCTTATAAGCCCGTTCTTTGTGCTGTTCCCTGGACGTATGGCATTTCACTTTCTGATGTTATCAGTCATCCTGCTAAATCTACCGTGCAAAAGGGAGCAATAGATGTTTAATAAGCTGCTACTATTTCCAAGGAAGAATTGAGTCACATGGTGGTCCCTAGACAAAAGGCAAAAGCAAAACACGATTCAAAGTATTTAAGCCTACAAGATAAAGCCTTTAGATACGATCACTGTGAAGCAGGGTATTAATAGCAGCAGGGGGAATTGTTGGATAATCAGCAGGCCACAGATGCCTAGCTCCTGTTTACTCCATTCCTGCCAGAGGGACAGTAGCACCCTGGTGTCTCTGTGGGCCCTTGTGGGTCTTGTTGCCTGCAGTGTACACGATGCACCACTGTGCTAAGATTTCATTTCCACGCTTTCTTTCTTTCTTTCTTTCCTCCCGCAGCTGCGAAGTCAGAGCAGGCCCAGAGTTCATCACGAGGTCTTACAGGTTCTACCACAACAACACCTTCAAGGCCTACCAGTTCTATTACGGTGGCAATCGCTGCACAAACCCCATCTACACCTTAGTCATACGTGGCAAAATCCGCCTGCGGCAGGCGTCCTGGATCATCCGCGGCGGCACCGAGGCCGACTACCAGCTCCGCAGCATACAGATCATATGCCACAACGAAGCCGTGGCCAAAAAATTAGGTGAGCTGGTGAACCAGACGTGTCCTGGATTTATCCCAGAAGATAGTCCCTGGGAGCAGGATGTGAGCTATGATTTGCTGAGAGAAGAGAATGGCTGCGAATGCACCAAAGCCCTGAATTTTGCCATGCACGAACTCCAGCTGATCCGTGTGGAGAAGCAGTACCTGCACCACAATTTAGACCACCTTGTGGAGGAGCTATTCCTCGGAGACATTCACACTGATGCCACTCAGAGGAGGTACTATCGGCCCTCTAGTTACCAACCTCCTCTCCAAAATGCCAAGGTAGGTGTGTGTGGGTTTGCATATACCCTCTTTTTAAGGTGACAAAGCTCAAATCACTCAGTTCGTCTGAATAAGTGTAATCTAAAATGTAGACGTGCTTCTAATACAGGGCCTTGATTGTAGCCTTAGAGATGATGCAGCCAGTTAAAGGAAGGTGACAGAACTTACTTTGTGAGAACAGTAACTTTGCTGTGCTTTATGTGAGT
Organism: Notiomystis cincta; assembly: GCA_013398075.1. Classification (NCBI taxonomy): domain Eukaryota; kingdom Metazoa; phylum Chordata; class Aves; order Passeriformes; family Notiomystidae; genus Notiomystis; species Notiomystis cincta. The sequence goes on along the minus strand of VZRX01013612.1, from coordinate 403,009 downwards.
GCCTCAAATATGCAAAGAAAGTAATCTGGTGAGCTAAAGTCAGTAAAGGCCACTCTGAAGATGGAATCAGAGAGTTGTAGGCAGAAGTGGGAGCGATTGGCTGGGACCGTGGCTGTAGGCCAGCAGCTGAGAGGAAGGTTTCATATGGAACTGAGATAGCAGAAGAGGAACAGGCATGTTCCTATAGCTGCAGGGGGGTCAGGGAGAGAGGAAATCAAATATGAATATCAGCATATGGAAGTTGGGTGATCCATAACCTGAAGAGGAGACGAGGAAATTGGAAGGTAAACACATGGAAGAGGCAGCTTGAAGGGAAAAAACCTGATGGATGTTGCAGGTCATGGATCCAGACATAGGCACACACATTAATGAAATGAAAAACAGGTGAATTTTGAATGGGGCTCTAATTCCATTTGATAATTCAGTTTTCAAAGGGGCCTCAAAGTGCCCTGAGCTTCATGGGGAACTGATCAACCCATAGTAAGCTAAATAAAACTCAAACAGGAAGAGGGGACGCTGATGGCCTGTAGCAGGAAGGCTGTCATAGATCTTTCCTGGTGACATTTCAAAGGCAGGCAGCAATTGGAACCACACTGCCAGGTGCTGCTGCTGTCGGTGGGCCCCAGCTGGGCACTGCCACAGCGTCACTTGCAGCTAATGGGTTACCACCATTGTTAATCAGCTCGTGACAAATGATTCACTTGTCAGCTACAGCTCATCAGCGATATCAGGAAACACAACAGGAGAAGGGAGAGTTTTGATGAAAAAGCCTCAGCTTTCCCTTCCATTCAAAACCGCCTGCCCTGGTTTGTTTCTGTCTCCTGTGAACAAAAAATTTTAGTAGGTTAGGTCCTTATGTGATCTGCCTTTAATTGCTTTATATCCTGGCCTAGGGATCATTTTAATCCACAGCTGACTGTTCTGCTGTATCAAAACTGCTGTAATTTCTGTCATTCTTATGCTATCTTCAAGCGAGCAAGGACAAATTTGAGTTTTCTTTTTAAACTTACCTTCCCAAAATAGAGAGTTTCAGCAGCAGCAGATGTACCACAGCACAGTCCTCTGCAAAATTTTGCTTTTCTTTAATTGATTCAAAGAACCACATCAACTTCCAATTTACTTACTTGGGAGTGAGGGTTCTTTGCTAGATCTCTTCCTTGCGGGCATGTAGATAGAAATTATTAGACACCAGCTATATTGTATCTCTTCTAGAAGATATTATAGATCTTTTTCCAACCACTTGAAACAGAGACAAAATCTTTATTTAAGTCACTGTAGCTGAGTATTTTTTCTGGCCTAATCTAGGTGTTTTATTCTGGGTTGACAAATAATACAGTAAATGCCTATTTATAGCAAATGCCTACAAAAAGTAAATGTCTTTTCCACCTTGTAGTAATTTCATTATAGTCAGAGCAGTCAGGTGTACTCTCAGCCAGCTTTGTAAAATTAAGATTGTTGTCCAGTCTGCTGTAATTTTAGGACACACAGGTAATGATTTTCCTGCCTATCTGTTCTGCTACTGTGGCATCCTTTTTTCCCTCTAAAATTTAGTGGTGCTAAAATACAATGTTCGAGTTTAAGGGACCAGATTTTGCATAAGAGAGGTGTGTTTCTTGAGACAGGTTAGCTGGGAGAAGCTGGGCCTGCTGATACTAGGCTTTCAGCATGATAGAAACAGCAGTACTCTTAAAAAATGAACCTTTGCTTCAGCTGCTGTGAAAGATTCCAGGATGTGGGTTTGTTGGTTCGTACCTAAGCATGAAGATCCCTATACCAACAGGTTCTCAACAGGCTCTCTGACCTACTGTTTGCCAAATGTAGGAAGAACAGTAACAGAAGTGCTTTTTTTCTTTTTTTTTTTTTTTTGAAGTCCAGGCAAACATACCGTTGAAAGGTTATAACCCTTCCTTTTTGAACTCTTTTCCTTTTCTAATTGTTGCTCCACTGGGACCCAGCTGAAAATGAGTTTAAATGCTAAATTGAGTTTAAAACTACAAGTCACAGACTGCTCTGGAAACTGGACACCATGAATAAATAGAAACGTTAAATCAACTTGTTTTTTTAAGGTTTCTACAGTCATACCAAGAGGTTGGGGAGGCCAGGAAATTGCTTCTGAAGTGAATCAGGTGTATTGTGTGGAATCTTTCATTTAAGGCTTTTTTCATTTCCTTTTTATTTATTTATATTATAGACTCATAAAGGCCTGCCTAAAATAAGTTAAGAGGATTCACATTTTGAGTTAAATTTATAGTTAAGCCTCTATATAGAAGAAAGTTCCACCCAGCCCAAGAGTTTACACAGCCTGTAAGTTGGATGTGGTAGCCACATTCATTACTTATGTGGTTGAAATGAACGGTAATTAAAAGCAAATGATTGCTGGATATGTCAGGAATGCCAAAGCCACATGATCAGGACTTTAAACAAATAGAATTGGACCTTATCCAAATTCCTGCCGCGATTTCACCACGGGATGGTAAATCAAAAAGGCTGTCCAAAAACCAGACAGCTTTATGCTGAGCTACAAATCTGAATAAATTCACAGATTACTGTATCTTGAGTGTTCATATAAAATCAGGGAGCTTTTAAAAACATATAATATGTCATCTCTTAAGGCTTTACGAATTCTCTTAGATAAGAACATACCTTAAACAAATTCCTCCTGTAGAATACATGGAAGTTCTTGAATGCAGATGATGAATAGGTCACTATGTAGATTTATCTTGGCTGTTTTCTAACCTGGCTCAAGATCCTAGTTAGGACTGGCTGATGAATGGAGATGAATGTCTTTGATGTCTCTTGACGTTGCAAGTTTATCAAGTGGTTCAAGCTATCACATGAAGCTTCTTCAGCCAGCATGAGAGAGCACGTGGGTGGGAAGGGCAGGATGGGGGAACTGCTCAGCCATCATCACATATATCACACAAAATGTTCCCAATTAGGACAACACCAGGGAGGCTGCCTGATCAGTTATAGTATCACAAACAAATACAGGGGCTTACAGCATGAAAGAAGGCTTGAATGCAGTATTCGTTCTCTGTGCAGGACAGAAGACGTCTTCAGAAATGTCTGCTCTGAACTACAAAAAATGTGTACAAGAGCAGTTCTGGGAGACTTATTTCACATGTAATTGCCTCAGCAATATTGCTCTGTAAACAAAGAACTCCTTGTGCTGTTTTATCATGTGACAGAGTAACGGGAAATATCAGAGCAGGACTGTGATGGCCAGTCGTTCTAGTTAGATCATCACTGACATGGTCTGGAACATCCCAAGAAACCTAAAAAGTGCTAGGATAGCCCTCCCTCTTTGTCATGCTCAATCTATTGCTGGACATACTCTTTCATTAAGATGTTTTCCCTTGAAAATCCAACTCTAATGAATCAATTTTCTATTACAACTTTATTCACCTCTGGCATCTGACTTCCAGCAGCACCTGGAATTTGCAGCTAATACAGATTCAATGTGTGGAGACTGGTGCTTTGGCTTTCCTTTAGCCTAGAAAGAACAAAGTGTGCAAAGTTTTCTGTGCTTTGCAAAAATTTGAGTCTTCATCTCTTTGGAACACAGTGACTTCATCTCTAGGGGAATGCTATGTACTTGTGAAGCTCCCAGGGAAATGCAATCATAAGTTAATAAATAGATGTTAAACATGTGAAGCGCCTCAGAGAAATATGCAAAACTCAACCAAAAAGTATAATTTTGGCAGACAAAACTCCTTTGTTTGCCTGAGTAGTGCCACTAGACTTCTAGATTAAGCCAACACTTGAAGGGTGCCTTTTGTCCATTATTACTTGAAAAGGGCTCTTGGTTAGGAAAATTATGAGGGGAAGCAAAGGAGGAATATTCAGAAGAATGCTCAGATGGGTTAATTCCAGGTTTATGAACAATAACTGTGCGTGTGGTGCCCTGCAGAGGCAAGGAAGCAAACAGCTCTTAGCCGAGGTTGGCCCTTGCTGCACTCAGCAGCGCTGTCAGCTGTGGCCCTGCACCTTTGAAGGGGCCACGTCTGCACTTACCACTGTCTGCTCTGCAGCTGCAGTAAAAGCCTGTCCCAACTCAAATGCAGCACTGGAGATCAAAATTAACTATTTAGCCTAGTAAAATAAACCCTAGGCCTTCAGGTCAACTCAGCATATGTATCTAAACTACTGACACCTTCCTTATGGTTGGCACCTAAGCGCAGCAGCTTCATCTTTCCTGGAAGGGCAGGGAAGACTTGCTGGTAATATTGCATGGTTTAGAGGGCTATATAGGATGCTTTTTAAAGGCCTAATCAATACATGAGGCAGCTTTATTTGAGAATACTTTATTCTTGAAAATGGACATTCAAGCTGTCCCTTTGGGTTTTCCAGGAATTATTTTTTTTGTTAATACTTCATAAAACATTCATGTCACTATAATTTAGTATCATTTTAGTGGGGCAGATGACATTCATCTGAGAAGTCTGGTTTTCTCTTTGTTCTTGTCTTTTGCCCAGGCTAAAGTCATTTATACCAGAAAAGAACAACCAGAAGACTTTTGCATTTCATGTTGGTTTTGTTTATTTCAGTCTAATGCAGAGTTGTGCAAGAGAATCAACATCATAGATCAGACAGTTGTGTAATGGTAGTGCCTTGAGATTCCTTCACTATCTTTCCCTTCATAAGAGCAGTTAATAAAAACCATTCCTCAATATCTTAGAATATATGGTCTGCATTTGCAGATAAATCTGAGCATATCTCCACCCTCCTTCCTGCTTGCAGCATCTCGGTTCCCCACCAAAAAAATACCCATCTGACAACTCTGCAAAGGAGTTACCGCTCTCTCCAGCATTTTAGTTGCCTCAAGATTTTTAATTAAAGTTTTAAATCTTCGTTATTCTTCATTCCATTTGGCAGGCTGAGTTATAACTGTGTCAGCCGTGCTTGTCAACTCCCCAGAGCCAGGCTAATGCACATTAGTCAACTCAGCTTCGTATGAGGTCATGCAAAGCCTGCAAATTATCACTTTTGTACTGGAGAGAATTTGTGGTCGTTTTTTAAAGTGTTGTCTTGGTCTGCAGTGGTGGAGGAGCGAGCCTGATACTATCCTGAGCAATTCATAAATGTGTCCTTCCTGTGGACTTGGCTTCTTGGCAATGTGAAGCAAAGCCATCCAACTTTTTTTGTTGAGCTGGAAACATTTCCTTGAATCGATGTTCTCCCAAGAATTTCCATTTATGCTCATCCTGAGAGCACTAGTTACTAACACCAACACCTGGTCCTGTGTTCCCTTGGGTGGTGAGGTTTCAAGCATCCTGACGAGGTATGACTTGTTCCAGTACCATTTAGTCCTGCCTGTGACACCTGGTTTTCAGGACATCTGCAAGACAATAGCTGAGTGTGGCATTTCCCTCCCCTCTTCTTCAGCACTTCCCTTCATGGTGATACGTGCATTCACATGGCAGGGGTTTCCTACCCCAGCTTTTGTGGCTGCTGGCCCCTACAACATCCCAGGATACTGGTTGGAACTGTACTGCACACACAGTTCAAACCTGAGGAAGTCCAATGCCTGATCCCTCATCTCACATCTCCCTGCAGCCAGGATATGCTGGGTACAGCATGGCAGACCCGGTCACATGCTGTGTGGCATAGCCAATGTCAGACAGTTAGTCCTAGGCAGCCATAGGATTCCACAGAACTTAAGAGAAAAACCACGCTGGGAGGCTTTATGTTTCTGAATATCCACAGCAGTTGGTAAATAGATGAAGGAACCTCATCCTTGTTTGCTTTTTTTTAATTAGGCTTCCCCTTGCTTGGCTCCCAGAGCTCTCTGGCCCTATTACCACTTCAGCTGAAACAGCAGGAGGGAGGGATAAGAAAAAAATGTTGGTGGGAATTTTCAGATCCTAAGCCATTTTCTCCCCATCTACAAGAACTAAGTTTTCAGCCAGAGATTCAGGCTTGTTTTGGCATATATGGCTTCATGGATTAGTTCAGAAATTGGCTTTAAAGAAACACCTGGAAGGGTGAGGAATAGTGGCACTGTGGCTTTGGCGTGGCAGAGCTGCGAGGAGCTACCCCTCATGGGAAGGGATCTTCAGCTCTTTAAGGGCCCAGTCCTTGTAGCAAGGCCCCACTATTAAAAATATTGCATCATGCACCTAAGATAAACAAAACATAGAACAGATGTTCATCCTGTCCTCTGCTCATTTTATTGCTTTTTAGTTTATGTTGTGCCCAAATGAGCTTTTTATTAGAGTATTCTTAATTGTGTTTGGATTCAAACGTCCTCTGTCTCTGTTCCCTATTTTCTTTGAACGCCTGTTTTTAGAAAATAATCTTTCCCTGAAACACATGGAAAGGGAGTGATTTGCAAAGCCTCAGATAATGCAATTAAGAGCCAAGAGCAGCTGACCTAAAAAACCAAGAACGAAATATACAGTCAATTGTTAAACATAAATTACTCCATAATTAAGTCAAATTGCCTCATAACAGAACTAGCTCTTTGCTTTGCCCATTACTTGGGCAAAAATCATACTGAGGGAGTTTATACATGGCATATTCTTCCACTAAGAAGTTTATAAGGTTGTGAAAAACAGTATGACAGTAAAAAAGGTTTATGTGGGCTTAGATTCAAGTGCTGGTCTCAGGAAAGCAAAGCATTCAGAGTACATCCGTGTGAGGGCCCTGAGCCAGCTGGTGTCTCACTGCTGTGAAAGGGATATTTCTGCTTCCTCCCTCACCACCCCAGCCTCTCCCAGCTGCACTCGTGGTTCGATGCAGAAAGTGCCTGTTTACCTCAGCCCCTTTGTTTGGGTATGCCATAGTGACTAGGTGGCCATCAGGTTGGGCATTCCTCAGCAGCCCAACTGGCCAGACCTTCCCAGCTGGTGCAAAGCCTTCAGAATTAGAAGGACTGCACAGAGCCCAGTAGTTTGGGGCCACAGAGGTCAGAGAGCCAGGTGAACTACGAACAAGTAACAGAGAGTTAACAAGGACCTTCCTAGAGTTTGCCAAAGGAGTCACCTCTGTTCACAGTGTAATGGTGGCCAGTGGTGACCAAAAAAGAAAACAGGCTGAGTTGCTGTTTGGTTTTCTTCAGATTTTGAACAAGGGAACAAAAATCACTGGTTCCCAGGTTAAATTGCCTTGGCTCACAAACTGTTTTTGGAGGATGGACTCCTGGGAGGAAAATGTGAATATAAACCAAACCAGTATACTGCTCTGCCAGGGTCTCCTCTGTGAGGTGATAGAAGCTTTCAAATTCACTTCAACAGAGAAGGAACTGTAGCAGAAATTCTCTCCTACTATTGATAGATTCATCTGATATAAGCTATGTTTAGTTTTGTCTTTTTCTTGCTTTCTGTCTCCACTTCATGTGAGTGGGGCAATCACAGCCATAAAGTTACTGCCATCCATGTCCTTAACATGTCAGGGAACAGTGCAGCCAGCAGCAGGACAGAAACGTGTGGTAAAAGGCACTGGCATCTTCCACACTGCAACATCTTGGTCCTGTGGGATCACATGGGATCCCTGTGGGTGCCCATGCAAGACAGTGGAGGCATCTTTTGGATGTTGATCTCCAGGAAGAAAAAGAATTATTTCTATTTCAATTGAAAGATACTTTCTGTATACATATCTGCACTAACTTCACCAGTTGCAGCTAAATTACCCAATCAAATGTTCTTCATATTTCACTAAGGTACTAACAGATCTTGTACCTGCTTGCAGAATTTAGCTGAAAAAAAGTATCTTAAAATTAGTAACCAGCTCCACAGTGGGAAAGGACTACATGCACTTTAAGAGCATGCTGACATGTGGTCCTCAGAAGACCATGTGTTTTGGGGTGGAAAGACCCTCGGGAGGTCACCAAGTCCAGCCTCCTTCCTCCTCAGAGCAAGGCTGTTGGCCAGCACTGGTTCAGATCAACCAACAGAGATACCTTGTGCCTTCATCTCTCAAGGACACTCCTTGATCCTTCCTGGAGAGAGGGGGATGCACGGTGGGGAGGTGAGGGGGGAGGTACTCACATCCACCACGTGAGCTGTTTTCCTGAGCTGCATCGAGTTAAGAACTAAAGCTCAACATGCAGCCATGTGGGAGATTTACAGAAATACTTTTTCTTTGTACACCTTTCCAGTCCACTTTTCTGAGGCCTCTCTGAGCACCCTCTGTAACATAAATGCTCATAGTCAGTGCTCTTACTTTAGAATCCCTGTGAGCTGTTATGAAGTCAGCATTTCTCCACTCACTGCCTTCAACTCCAGCTCACTTCAGGGTTTCATTCACATAATCTTCATTAGTGCTCTGAATTCCTCCAATAAAATGACTGTAGATAGCTTCAGAGAATCAACATACAACACCCACAATATATTTCTTTTACACATATTAAACAGGGTTTATATTTGCCCCATCCCAGACCAGAGAGTCATCCAAAGTCTTTTCAGAATAGTGAAATCAATGAAATGGCTGCTGTTCTATGTTCCTGGGATATAGAATAATGGTCTATGTGCAAAGTAACCATAAATGGTGTTGCTCAGAAGGTGGAAGCCTCAGCCTTCCACACTCCTCCTAAGACACCCCAGGTGCTCACATTTGGGGCCAGGGGTACTTGGCTGCCTGAGGCTGCTGCATGGCCTGCAGTGGTGAGCCACCCTGGAACTCAGCATGCACCACGGACCCTGTTCTGCTGGAGAGAGACATAAAGCTTTCACCGTGTCCAGCAGCAGCCACCATATCACACACTTCTCAAACTTGTGTTAGGGCTCAGAAAAGCTGAAAGAATTTAAAAAGCACTGGTTATTATTCTCCCAAGGTGTCATTCAAAAAGAAAAACGTCCTTATGACACCCATGTTTATCTACGGTACTTAAAGTTAACAACTAAAAGATACAGAAATAAGAGTTCAGCAAATGTGTTGATTTCTGATACAAAAAAATGCAAAATCCCTATCATAGTAAATTACCATCTGCCAGCTTTTTGTATGATTTGAAGGATAAAGTCAGCCTTTTCTAGATCCTGAACTAAAATGTTAATTTCAGATAAATGCACACAAGGGAATTAATCTGTTGCTTGCTCCTCTGCTGTGCAGTCTTACACATACAAACCCAAATGGTACCACTAACCAAGATCAGAAATGACAATGCATTCCCTGAAATGTGGAGCTGGTGTCACTTCAGCATGAAGTGGCTGGCCTGATGCATTCATTGCCCTGTATCCCAGGCAGTGCCTGCTGAGGGTTTCTCTCTGCCTTGTTTCAGAACCAGGACCGCTCGTGCATCGCCTGCAGAATCATCTACCGCTCGGACGAGCACCACCCCCCCATCCTGCCCCCCAAGGCCGACCTGACCATCGGGCTGCACGGGGAGTGGGTGAGCCAGCGCTGCGAGGTGCGGCCGGAGGTGCTCTTCCTGACGCGGCACTTCATCTTCCACGACAACAACAACACCTGGGAGGGGCACTACTACCACTACTCCGACCCCATCTGCAAGCACCCCACCTTCACCATCTACGCCAAGGGACGCTACAGCCGGGGAGTCCACTCCTCCAAAGTCATGGGTGGCACGGAGTTTGTGTTCAAAGGTAGAGTGGCTTGGCACAGTGCAGGGGGAGGTAGCTGTGGACCAGAGCAGAATTTGCTCGTAACAGCTTGGTTATGATTTCATTTTGTGATTTTCAGGAGTTCGTCATTTCTTGGGGAGCTTGCAGGCATTGTGTGAAAAAATAGTTGCCAAACTATACAGCTGCGTGGCATTTCACACCACTGAAGCAATACTCATTTGAGGCAAAGGTCTTTGAAGTACCCACAGGAAAATAAGACTTCACATTACTAAGTGATCCTGGAGTCCAGTGGCCAGACTTCAAGCCTCTAAAAAAAGTGGTTAGATCTGTGTCCTAGGGCTCCTTCAGTAGAGATAAAAAAGCATCTTCAGAAGGCATTTCAGATCTGAAGAGGTATAAATAATTTTCTGTGGAAGACAGATGCAGCAGCATGCATCTTTTCATATACTCCCAAGGGGCCCTGAAGCAAATAAAGAGCGTCCCTGAAGACGGCTCTGATGGCTCTGATTAAAGCCGCCAGAGGGAAGACAAGATGTATCCAACCCAAACCCGTGGGGTACTTTGGAAAGCAGCTCTCAGTGGAGACGCCACCCACGGCTCAGAAGCTTTCCTGTGCAAACAGCCCCATGGCACCCTGCTTAAAAAGAGCTCAGAGGCCTGAACCACTCACACAAACAAACATCTCCAAAACACAACATCCCACCATGGCACCAGCCCCAGCAGAGCCTCTGGTAGCCTCAAGCCCTCTGTAGGCTCTTCTCCTAATTTCAGTTACCACATGAGAAGCTTAAAGCATCTTGCATGGGTCTAATTTAGAAAAACATCTAACAAGAGCAGAAAGAATTTACTAATATGAGGATTTTATATGAGATGGGAGATAGCCTTGCCTGTCAGAACTTTGGCTCTTTAGAGCTGCATGTGTAGCATGTCCCAGCTCAGCTCCTGGGGTGAAATCCAGTTTTTGCTTGCATTTCTGGTTTATGCTGTGCCAACTTACCTTATAGATCAAGGTCACTAATTTGGTTTAGGTAAAACTTCCAGATTCAATTTCTATAAATTACCTTTTACACCAGCTAGCGTGAATAATGTGAACTGCAGAGCCATTGAATCAAATGGCTGTTTATTAAAGCTCAGAAAAATCTCTCAGCAAATCTTATTATAAATTGATCTGCAAGAGAATTTGGGATTTTGTATGTTGGGAAGCATGAGGGCTGGTTATTGGCTTCTGTTTTGGTCAGCATCAATCCATTCAGATCTCCTTTTCTTGATCTACAGTGTCAAACACACACGAGGAAAAATCTCTATTCAGCCTTTGCCAGCTCATTCATTTTGGCTTTTCCCCACTTCTTTAACTTGGCTGGAAAATGAAACTTTATGTGCCTTAAACTCCTTTGAAATACAGGCAGGTTAGAACTGAAGAAGCAACAACAGTTCTACATTTGATAGTGCAAGCTGCAGCTAATGTTTAAAGATGAGAAAAAACATCTCTCCGTAGGTCAGCTATATTTTATAATTCATGCACAAAAGGACAGGTAATATACAGTGATAGTGCAACTGTGGTGTTTTCCAAATTTCCCAGTTGGAGCTAATTATTTTATTAGGTTTACAGGGTAGCTAGCAAATGTTAAAAAATGATGAAAAATATGTAATAAATGCTCCACTTACGAATTAATACAGACAGCAATAAAACATCAGTTAAGTTTTATTGTTTCCGCTTTTCCCTATCTCCTACTATAACCAACCAGGCTTTATCTGTCAAGGATTGTCTGGAATTTATGAAAAGCTCTGCTTAATCTCTGACTGAGATACGTGGCCATCAGGCTTTCTTCAACTGAGTTAGCAATTTTTGCACAAAGAAAAAGACCTAAAATGATGCTCTTAGATTTGCTGGCCACACCTGTAATATGAAAAGTTAATTTAAAGAGGATTAAGGGGAGACAATTTTGATGTAACAAGTATGCCCCAATCTGCATGTTGGCTTTTGGTTTCGTCCCTCTGCTAACAGCTCCCCTCTTCCTCTCTCACAGTGAATCACATGAAGGTCACTCCCATGGATATATCCACAGCCTCGCTGCTGAACGTCTTCAACGGGAACGAGTGCGGGGCACAGGGATCCTGGCAGGTCGGGGTGCAGCAGGACGTCACCCACACGAACGGCTGCATCGCGCTCGGCATCCGCCTGCCTCACACCGAGTACGAGATCTTCAAGATGGAGCAGGACGCCCGGGGCCGCTACCTGCTGTACAACGGCCAGAGACCGAGCGACGGCTCCAGCCCCGACCGACCCGAGAAAAGAGCCACTTCCTACCAGATGCCGCTAATCCAGTGTGCCTCGTCGGTACCCAGACCTGAGGAGTCACCGGAGGAGAATAAAATCAGGCTGTATAGCAGCAGGGCACCGGAAAAACATCCCAGCACCCCAGCTCTTGCTTTGTTGTTTATTTGTACTGTGTCATACTGGGACATTCTCAGCTAGAAGCAAGGAAAACTTATTTTTTATGACTACAAAGCCAGGATTCCACCAGACTGGGGGTTGTTTTTCTTCAGACAGAAAAGGACATTTATTTTCTTGATGCACTTGAACGCCTGAGAACTGTTGTTCTTTTCCTTACTTCCCTCTTCCTCCTCGAATCCCGAACGGCACTCGTTTGATGTTTGTGCTTTGAACTTCATCCAGTCTGATCCCTGGCCTGACACGACTGCACAAAAGTAATTGCACTTTAGGACTGCAGACTTCTGGGGGGAGGGAGGGGNTTTTTTTTTTACTTTTTTTTAACTGCTGGGATGAACTTTATGATCCTGCTTCAGTCATCTCTGCCATCTTACTGTTGTGGTACTCTTATCCCCAACTCCCAGTTTCTCATCAGAATTTAGCTCTGGGGAAGGGCTCGGTGTTGTGCCAGTATTGTGATAGCAGCTTCCCCCTCTGACTCCACAGCTCTGATGTAGATATGTATATAAGGAGGAAACCCACAAAGATTTATCTTGCCATTATCTCACAGCTCATAACACAAAAAGAATCAGCAAATCAACAGCCCTCTGTTCAAAAAGTGCTAAATGGTTGATACCCCTAATTAAAAAAAAATACTCCAAGTAATTTAAGCTATTTTTACAATCATTAAGTTGTAAAAATAACCAGTGGTTTAGTGTTTTCTCATTCAATTAACTTAGCTATGTAATTGCTTCGAGGCCTCCCTTTGTATCTAGCAAGTAGGTACAACCAAGCCCCCTCAAAGCCAGCCAGCAGCAGCAATTTTCCTGTCGGAGGCACAGAGTGCAGATAAGCTGGCAATACAAGGCTGCAGGAAAGACTTCTCCTTCCATATTCCTGAGGCCTTACATACTCCATGTGCAGTACTTGTGTCAGCCAGGTGGGCAAAGTAAAGCCAGTGGGATCTAATATGTTCTGCAGCCCTATTTAGCAGCATCTTTTTAGTCATGTGACCTCATGTAAGAAGAGGCAAAAGGGTTACAGCAGCAAGCACACCGTGGTCCCTGGTAGGGCAAGAATGCAGCTGCAAACACACCCTCAGATGGAGGAACAGTGGCCCATTCTTACAGAGGGAGGAGCAAGAGATGCATTTATGCAACCATGTCCTTCCTTTTCTCCTTGCTGAACTGTCCCAACACATGGCACAGTTTCATAAAGCTTCAACAGCATTGATTTGGAGATACACTGCTGAGACAGTGGATAGACACGGCCCTCAGAGAGCATTTATCAACTAGAGCCTGTCTTGGAAACTCTCAGGTTTCCCTCAGTGGTGAATACATCCTTTTGTGCACTGATGCAAATCAGAGCAGACTCTGGAAGCAGCAGGGGAGATATTTAAGGCCAGCAAGGAGTGAGAAGTTCGTAGATGAACCATGCTCCCTGCTTTAATGGAGAGTGAACTGAGGACATAGCTTAATCTTGCAGCATTTGGGCTTTTACTGATGTACACATGTTTTGGCTCACAGGAGGTGCAGGAACATCTGTAAGAAACATAAGGAGTAGGGTCGTGGCATTCCTTCACAGTGTCAGCAGCTGCCAGCTGCCCAGCCCAGTACAGTGGCAGAAAAAGAACCTTTCATGTTTCAATTTCAGTATCTTAGGAAAAGTATGTTTTGAGTGAAGGTTTTTCAACTTTACATAGTGAGTCTTCACACTGACTACTATAGCAAAAGCATTCCTTGAAAGCATGGATGTGAATTTCCTCTGAGTTGGAACAGAATCAGTTCACCTAGTTTTGAGACAGCAGGAAGACAGAGGGGAGGAGCGGTATCATAGATAGACTCGCTGTCGAGTCAGGCCACATCTTTCATATTTCTTCCTCAGACAAGTGAAAAGTCACAGAAAACTTTTCTTTAAAAGCCAGGAATGGAGCTCATGTTGGCTCAGTAGTCACCAGAGAAAGTGTTTATCCATCCATCTGATGTCAGATCCCCCTTCAGCCTGTTGGAAGGATCTGAAAGCCAACTCACTGTGGTGAATTGAGCCTTATGAACAACAGTTGTTCTGATCAGCATTTCTTGATGGTTTTCTGCTCCATGCAGTCAAACCTACTTGGAGAGCCAGCTCTGGATCAGTTGCTGGTGGGGGGCATAGTTTTAACTAGAGGGTCAAGGAGACAGGATGCCTCTGACAATAGTTACGAACCATCTTGGAGTTTGGTTTTCTCTAGACTGAGTTTGGTAGTCAGCAGAGTGAGAGCAGCAGATCTCTAACTGGGTTACTGAGCTGTTACAAGTCCCCTAAGTACCTGCTTCTTTTCTAACTTCTGTTTGAGATCTAGAGGCAGAGTTTTTATTTAAGAGGATGGGTATTGTGTGACATTCCTTAGATCACACAAGACAAGCTGCTTTCACCACCATTGGCCATTCCCATGTGGTTCTATCTGAAAAAATATCCATGGTTAGGAGTTGTCAGACCATGTCCCTTGCCAGTGCAAGTGCCACACACAGCTCGATCCCAGCTGAAATCTGCACATGCTTGTGATGCAGGATGAAAGCAAAGACCAAAGGAACTGTTCCACAGCACGATTTTCTATATTCATCAGGGCAATCATCTACAGTTTGTTAGTGCTTTGTGGCTCCTCTGTAAATTGCCTAATGTCAAAATGTTGCAACAATTTCAAGAGAAAGATCTGTCTAGTTATAGCCTCTAAAAAGCACATTCATGTCTCAGCTGTTTTGAATCACAGACTTGCAAAGGTCTAGGTTTTCAAAGGTTTATGGTTAGACTACATGCAAATGTGACTCACTGTACAAATTGTACAATAAATGCTCTTTTTCTCCCTGTCATTTAAAGACACTTAAAAATGAAGTATTTTTAAAAGGTTTTCACACTCCATCATACGAAATCTGATTGGGGACTTCTGTAGTTTATCTGTAGTATTGACCAGAAACATAATTTTATGATCTGGGTTCTTAGCATATGCTGCACCAGCTTCCCTCCAAGTGCCTATATATTTTTTATTTTTCTTTTAGCCAGTACAAGTCAAGTTGGACAAAGCTGTAAGTCTTCAGAGTGCATAGTTTATGTGCTAGTCCATATTTTCTGCAAGGCCTCTCCTTGCTTGCAGGCACAGAATGAGGAGCTAAGCTAACCCCTTCTTTTGGTTTCATCACACACTAAATTAACTGCTGCACAGCACCACATACGTATGTGACACAATATATTCCGTTGATTTTATTCCTCCAACCTGACCTCATGTGCTGGCAGCCCTGGCTGCTAAAGAAGTTAAGCTGCAAGTGGTTTAGCAGTGGAAGACCTGCAAACTGGGTGATTTGTCCCTTGCTGAAATGCAGAAGGTTTAAAAAAATGAATCCATTAATGCTGGTATCTTCAGGAGCTGCCAATGTTGCCAAGACAGGTGGAAGCTTTTCCCTCAGTAATATCTTACTCAAGGATCCACCTGACAGGAGAAATGGCAACCTTAAGAAATTCTTAGGCTAATTGTTTTAACAGGCTCTATTCAAGAAATAGGACAAAAGGGATCAGAAAAGTCAAAACAAGTGTTCTTGCTCTGTTTCTATACCATTTACATATTGTGCCTGCTGCCCAGGGGTAGAATGTCATTTCTATGAACAGAAGTCTGTATTTTAGGATATAATGTCAGTCTTGCTTGAGTCGGAGCGTGCTTGCCTAAAGTGCAGGATTTAAAAGAAAAAAAAAACTTTTTATTTTTGTAAAGTTATAGAAGATATTTTTCTTCTCAACTATGTTCCAGATTAAACTGCTGGGGAAGTTTAAGCACTTGTTAAACTATTGATTGAAATAAAAAAGCCTAACTGAAAAATTAAGGATTTCTTTGCCTCCTCTACATGTTAGTTTCCTGTTCTGTTGACTTTCTAAGTGTAAAAAAAAATGCTAGGTGTCCTGGAAAGAAACAGCCAAAAACCTGACTGTTGAGTAACTTGTGCACAGAAAAGCTCATTTTTTACTACATACACAAGAAAACATTTTTTATTTCAGAACATATCTGTCACTAGGAGCAGCTCTGATGGATACAGATATGGGATTTAGGGTTCACAGCATCAGATTTTCTGAATGAAATCGTGGTTGGAGGTGCCCAGTGAGTAACAATGGTGTTGGCTTGCAAGGAGAGTGTGGTAAGAACATCTGTGTCAGGACAAGTATTTTTCATAAGTGAGATGTAAAAAACCAGTATTGCTGCACTGCTCTTGCATCCCAGGTGCTTTAAAGGCTCCACAGCCTGGGGCAAGGAGCAGCGAGGGATTGGAAAGGACACTTTTTAAAAAGAAGGGAAAACCTGAAACAAACTGTGAAGGGAAAGCCAGATGCAGGGTTACAGAAGCATCTTTGCTCAGTGCTCTGCAGTTTCACTCCTGCCTCACACACAGAAGGAGGTGAAATGCAGTCATTGAGCCTTCCACCACCACCACCACCATCAAAAGCTTTGGAGTTTGCCAGTCTCTGAGTTTTTCTAAGTGACTCAGGAGATCCCTGAAAGATGAGTTCTATTTTCAGGAAGTATGCACTAAATTACAAGGTACTCCAAGTGCAGTAGCCACAGCCTGTGAAGTGGCCTCCCTTCCTCACAAAGCAGTGAGTATGGATAATTCAGGCAATTTATTGCAAAATTCTGTAAGATTCTACTTGCCATAATTTACTCAGTCCTGACAGAACAGGGAAGGACAGGTAACAAAAACCAGCACCACTCGTTCTGGTTCAGTTTCATGAATTTTCCATCATTTTTCCTGTTTCTACAAGTATTTTTGTCCTTTTAGTCTTCTCCTTTAGTGCAATCACTTTGGATTCTTTTCATTGCCATTTGCTACCAGCAATAAATAATAATAAGAAACTCCACTTCTGAATCAGGCAGAGACAAACACAGTTTTGAGGAATCATACCATGGGTACCCTTAATTGCCAAGGCAGAAGCACTGCGGGCCTGAGCAATTATTTATCAGGCACCCTCTGCCCATCCATCTTCACAAGTCTGCTCCAGAGTATAGGACCAGTCCATGGGATGGATTCTAGCTCAGGTACTAGCAAGCCCTGAGGACAGTAATTAATTCCTGCATGTCATCCAGTAATGGGAACTACCCATGATCACCACCTCAAAGCAAGCAGACATCCTTTCCCATGGGAACCACTGTTTTCCTTGTCCGCTGCCATTTCCAAGACAGGCTGTGGTGAAAATGAGAATGCAAGCTGCACAGGGTAGTGCTGTCTTCAAATGAATAAATGAAAAAAGCCAGGAGAAAAAAGTTTATACTTGGTGATGTTGGGCATTAGATCTCCTAGATTAACACAAAGTAAAAAAATTGGGATCAGACTTATGTACTTTTATCAAAAGGACAAATTCCTGCTCGACAGCCATATGCATTATTAATTTCTTTAAATAACTGCCCAACTACTGCATCCCTTTGCTCTTAGTGCCAACCAAAGACCAAACAAATAAGAAAAATTATGTATAGGCATCAAGCTTTATTAACTGCTCGATGTGAGACCCCACCTGCATCTGGAGTGCTGCATCCAGCACTGAATTTCTCAGCACAAGAAAGACATGGACTTGTTAGAGCAGGTCCAGAGGAGAGCCATGCAGATGATCAGAGGGCTGGAGCACTTCTCCTATGAGTAAAGACTGAAGGATTTGGCACTACTCACTTCAGAGAAGACTCCAAGGACACTTTATTATTGCCTTTCAATATCTAAAAGAGGTCTATAAGACAGATGGGGATACACTTTTTAGCAAGGCCTGCTGCAATAGGAAAAGGGGCAATGGCTTTAAAATGAAGGAGGTCGATTTAGACTGGATATTAGGAAGTTCTTTATTATGAGGGTGGTGAGGCACTGGAACAGGTTGCCCAGAGACACTGTGGATGCCCCATCCCTGGAAGTGTTCAAGGCCAGGTTGAATGGGGCCTTGAGCTGCCTGGAAGCAGATGATCTTTAAGGTCCCCTCCAACCCAAGCCATGCTAGGATTCTCTAAGGCACTTCTGGAAACCACCGCATCTTCTAGCAAACACTACAAACAAGAGACACTCAAGCTCCCAGACATTCCGCCGCATTCTGGGAGAGCGGGAGCGGGCACGGAGGGCTGCCCGGGCCGGGCCGGGCTGGCCGGGAGGCGG
>VZRX01013612.1:350028-384898 GCA_013398075.1 Notiomystis cincta | reverse complement strand
CGGGGCCCTGGGTCCGGCCGGGAGCGGCGCGGGCCGGGGGCACAGCGCCATCTGGCGGCAGGAGCCTGCGGAACGCCGGCTCCCCTCAGCGTCCCCCCGCCAAAATCCGGCGGGAACACGGCGAGGGAGAGGGGAGGAGGCGGGGATCAAACCCTGCCAAGCCGCGAGGCTCTGTCCCCTCGATCGAGCAGAAGCAGCAAAAAAACCCACCAAAAATTCGGACGAGCAACGAAGCCAATTTCTCTAAGGAGGCCATGGTTTAGCGTACAGAAAATAAAGCATCCATCTTTTAAAGGCACTTCACAAGCCTTCCCTGAGGGTCAGACGAACACTCCAGTTTCATTGCACATGATGCTCTCTCCTTACCAGAGAGGCGCACCATCCACGGGAGCAGTAGCGACAAAAGAAATCAGGAATTACGCTCAGAAAAATGTGAAGTTACGCTTTCAAAAGCTAGGAAATGCCAAAATGAAGCTTTGCCCCGCAGCCTTCATTGCAGCCCCTCCTGTGTGCCCAGTGCCACATGATCGGGACAAAATTTGTTGTATCTATGCATTAAACGATTCCCTTCTCCACACTCTGCAACGCATACAGGGGAAATGATTACATGGTCTAAGCTGTACCAATCAGTTCTGCATTTATGCATTTTCCATAGAAGGAAAATACTGTTACTGAACTGCCAGCCTTCTGTCCATATGCAGATCTGTCCAGAAATATATATATAGGTAGCAACTGAAAATTGTAATGATATATATACAGCTCATATGAAAGTACTTTATTCAGGGAATTACCATAATTTTTAATGAGGAGTATCACACACTCAACTAAAACTAAGAGCTACATAAACACTCAGATACACTAAATATGGGGGGAAAAAAATCACTGAATTTTGACAGATACGCTATAATTTTTAATCTTATATTACTTATATTACTATTGTAATTGTCTCACCTTGTAATAAGAGCAAGTTTTAGGTTCCATGACTCTAACCAAGTTTAGGAGATAACTATCCATGTACAGTGATACAGAAGGGAGCATACAGGACTTAGGGGCCATCAGGCATGAGACTGGGAAGGATCTCCTGTAAAAAAAAATCTCTATTTAAATTTCTTAAATATAAAATTGCTTTTGCATTTACAGCAGAGACCTGTGCACTTCACAAAAGCAGCAGCAATTGCTCCTGGATGTTGGAAATTCCCTTGTGTGAGCCTTCTCCTGCTTAAGCCTCATGTTTCTCTTTGAAGGTCTCAACATTTGCAGAGGCTCAGAGGGGTTTTGGATGAGATGGCTCCAATTTGGCAAGAAGGAAGGAAGTGCTTTTGCACGCAGTACCCTCAAAATCAGCAATTTTAAAGTAACTCAGAAATTAGGAGCAGCTGAAGGAGGAAAATGGATTAGAGGCAACTGAAGCAATTACAAATGTATGATACAATGCAAAGCCCTCTAGAAAGCCAGTCTGCTGTAACCACCAGCCCACATACAGGCATTCCAGAAAGACTGGTGTTCACGACTCAGATGTAAATATGAACATACACAGACACACAGAATGGTTTTGCATAACTGCCTTCTCACACCTGCCCACGGGGCAGCTAATGCTGCTGTGGCTCACCTAACGTGCCCTGCTGCGTGCACAGAGCACCAGAGGACTCTGGTCACACACTGCTGTGCCCCGCTGCTCCCCCTGAGCAGTAGCTGAGGAAAGCAGGAGGCCCCTTCCACACGCTGATGGTTTACTTTACTGGTGCAGCCTCTACACACCTCACAAAGTGGACTTAGAAACCCACGATTTTTAAGAAAGCACTGGTCTACAAGAAGCTTTGAGCTCGGTTTTGGCTACTCTGAACAGCAGACTCCTCCCATTTGTTTGCGGTCATTGAACCATTCATGTTTCTGAAGTGCCTGAGCACAGCAGAGCAGAGCAGTGAGGATGCATAACAGGCAGGATTATACTTTTTTCTAATTTTTAGCATTTTTCAGGCTGTTTCTTAGGAGGTTTCTTGCATCACCCCTTCCTGCTCCCTGGTAGACCAAGCAGCACTCTCAGCTCCACACCCCCTCCGGCTGGTGCCAGCTCTTGCCCCCACTGTGCCTGCCAACCTGCTCCCTTGTAGCCCGCTCATCTCGCACCCCAACGCTGACAAGCAGCAGCTGCCGGGGTGTTTGATCTGTGCCCATGCTCACAGCTTGGCAAGGATGCCAGCACTAACTGGTCCAACAGCAGCAAGAAGAACAGGTATCTTTCCAGCTTGCCACGCAGACTTGCCCAGGCTGGGAGACTCAATTTAAATGTCTTTCATCCGAGCTCTAATCTTCCTTTAATTGGAGGTAATTGGTATCTGTAAAACACACACCTCTCTATCAAATGTGGCTTGAACTAGATTTCAAATTCACACAGGGAACAGCAGCATAAAAATGCTGCAATCACATAAATCTTGTCTCTTTGTCTCTTTTAAGTCAGGTTTTTCCACAAATGCGCTGACCTTCCTTTGCCATTGTAACCTGGTTCCTGTGGAGGCAGGATGAAGAGATTATTTCACCTAATCAGGAAGGCAATCTGTTCTCATTTTCTTGAAGCTGGGATGTGAAATGAGAGGCCCAAGGGCTAAAGTATTTCAAGGTATTCAGTGCAGTCTGAAAGCACTGCCATGAAGCTGAAGACTGCACTGGAAATTTGAGGTGAGACAATCCTGGGCATGAATAAAATGAAAGTCCTTCTCCTGGAATTCTCTTGTTTACAAGGGCAACCACCATGTTTAAGGCTTTACACCCTAAAACTGGAGAGAAATTTCCATTCCTGGAGAAGGCACAGCAGTTTCCAGCATATGTCTGGAGAGAAGGCAGCACATACACACCTTTCTAACAGCCCACGTGTCCTGGGACTATAAAGCCAGCACAAAGCCATTTCTGAAGCAGCCCACCTCACTCTTGTCATGGCCATCTCCTCCTACCTTACTCCCATTTTCTTCACTTGACACCAACCACTCCTGAGGTATGGGACACATCTAGTATTTATCACTTCAACATTTTAAACTAACCAGAGGTGATTACAGCAAGCAGTGAAAAACAGTCACTACATAAGCTCCCATCTTCTAAGAACCACTCACTTCATTACTAAAGCTGCACTCTTAGTGCTTCTGACTGCAGCTCCAGAGCGCTGTCTATTTGACCCAAGGTTCAGGTTTTGTTTTCTGTAGACTTTCTTCCTAAGCCTTTCCAAAACATGGTTTTGCCTCTCAAACATTAAGAAGCAGAGCACTATCTTTACAATTGAGGTAATTATTCTCATTACTAATATTCCTCAGACCAACCTTCATACCAGTGCAGAAATCTACTGCACTCTGAAAAGCAGTAGCAGCAACATTTACTGCTTTAAAGTGAAAACACATCCGTGGACTTAACCTCTGAGTCAGATGGATTCTGGAGCATCTTTGCTTTCAAGAGTCAAGCATTGTTTAGGCTTTAAAAAAAGTAAGTGCTTGGGTCTTCTGAAGTAGTCAGAGTAGCTGTCTGTATCATCTGTGTTTGGGCTATCAATGCAGCAAAGGAAAAATACTTCTCCACTTCCATGGGTGGAGCAGTTGTGGTGGGTTGACCATGGCTGGATGTCAGATGCCCACCAAAGCTGCACTGTCACTCCCCCCAGAAAGAAAATACAATGAAAGGCTCATGGGTTAAGATAAAGACAGGTAGAGATCGCTCACCAATTACCATCATGGGCAAAACAGACTATTTGGGCAAATTACTTTATTGCCAATCAAATCAGTGTAGGATAATGAAAAAGAAAACCATTTTTTAAAACACCTTCCCTCCACCCCCCTCTTCTTCTCAGGGTTAATTTTATTCTAGATTTCCTCTTCCTCCAAACAGTGCAGGGGGATGGGGAATGGAGGTTGTGATCAGTTCATCACACGTTGTCTTTGCCACTCCTTCTTCCTCAAGGGAGGACTCGCACACTCCTTCCCTGCTCCAGCATGGGGTCCCTCCCGTGAGAGACAGTCCTTCACAAACTTCTCTAACGGGAGTCCTTCCCATGGGCTGCAGTTCTTCACAAACTGCCCTTCCACAGAGTGCAGTCCTCCAGGAGCAGACTGCTCCAGCATGCTCACAAGTGCTGCCAGAAAACCTCCAGCTCTGTCTCCTTTCTCCATGGGTCCACAGGCACTGCCAGGAGCCTGCTCCACTGCAGGTTTCCCACAAGGTCACAGCCTCTTCAAGCATCACCTGCTCCAGCGTGGGTGGATTTCTGCATCCCCATGAACCTCCATGGGCTGCAGGGGACAGCTGCCTCACCACGGGCTGCAGGGGAGTCTCAGCGCTGGTGCCTGGAGCACCTCCTTCTCTGAGCCTGGTGTCTGCAGGGCTCTTTCACATCTTCTCACTCTCTGGCTGCAATTTGCTCCTGTGCAGTGCCTTTTCTGCCTTCTTAGCCAAGTTATCCCAGAGTCACTACCACCACCACTGATGGGCTCGGCCTTGGCCAGTGTTAGGTCTGTCTCGGAGCCAGCTGGCACTGGCTCTGTAGGACACCAGGGAAGCTTCTGGCAGCTTCTCACAGAAGCCACCCCTGCAGCCCCCCCACTACCAAAGCCTTGCCACGGAAACCCAATGCAGCAATATATACTCCCACTAACAGGGCAGCTGTACACATTTAGGACTGTTTGCTTTCTTTTACTTGTAAAGTGCAAACAGCACTGGCTCCACAGAAGTTTTTTGCAACACAGACTGGCTTTTATGTTTCAGAACTACAAACATAACACACCCAAATGTTTAACATATTTTTTCCATTTTTCTCCCCTCGACTATCTTTGGCTGAGGTCAAGAATTATAATCCCAGTGAGCACATTCCAGTTTTAAACACCTAACAGTTACATTTTCTGTCTGTTCAACACTTGGCTTCATGAACAGACAAAGCAACAGCTGAGTCTTTAGGAAGTTTCTTCAAAAGACTGTTACAGATGTCTAAGCAACACAAAGCAGCATTTTTGAAATCAAACAAACAAAAAATAACAAGAAAAAAAAGCCTTGGATGTGGCTCGATTCTTGATGAGAAACAGGACAGAGTGTGCTAGAAAATAGGGGCTATGCTTAAACTACCCAGTCATTTGCCTCAACACTCATGCCTCAGTTTCCCAATATCAAAAGCCAGGATAACCCATCCTTGACCAGGCAGACTGAGACACTCACAAAGACTATTTAACTACTACTCACTGTGACAAAAGCATAGATACTGATCCCCAGTGGTAGTCTCTCTAAATTCACCTATGCATGTGAGCCTGCACCAACATTAGTAAAAGCTTTCCATGATATCCTGAAATAATTATTCCTAGATTACGGCAATTTGTTGGTTAGTTCATTGTTGCGGCTTTTTTCCCTTGCAGAACCTGGAGGATCAGCAGTCTAACATTAAAAAACAAAAAACAAACAAAACAAAACAAAACACCCCAAACAAACAAAACAAAAAAAAACCCCAAAAACCAAAAAGAACAAACCAACACAAGCTAAACAAAACAACTCACAATGCAATTCAAAAGGTAACAGTAACTATTTCAGCCACCCTTCAATTACTGTTTCATTTATTTCAAGTGTTTGAGCTTAGACCGCTTAGCCATCATTATGGCTGTCTCACACCTCTGTGCCGGGTTACCACAAACATCCCTTTAAGTCTTTTCTAGAGAACAGGGAGGAGATCAGCCTTCCATCACTGCCAGCAATAGAGTAGCTGCGGTACAAACGGGGATTCAATACCCTGCTGGCAGTGCTACCAACATTACATAAACTGGTACCAAGTCTTAAATAAAATGGCACTGCAATGTGGCAGAGATCCTTATTCCAAGATTCAGTTAAAACGTAATTTGTAGGGATGAAACAATTTCATCCAAAGCAGTTTCCAGATGTAGTTCACCACACGAACACATAAACCCTTGCCCCAGCAAATGAGGCACAGGCACTGACCTTCCCACCCCCTGGCAGTAATGACAAAAGCCAGATAAAATATAAGAATCAACTGTTTTGTCTTTGCATAAGACCTCCTTTCTACGTGATCATTTGTCACATACAGGGCAAATAAATAAGAGGTGACAACACCAACACTACCTCTGCTTATACAGCCCTATCAGAATCAGCACTGCTTCTTCAACATACCTAACACGCATTGAAACAGAAGAACACAACAGACCAACTTCAATCAGACACTTGGCTACACTCTTTGAGTGCCCCTGGGAAATATATTTGCAAAAGAAACAACCTTCTTCATTTTATCACCATTAGTTTCAGTACTACCCACAGGAAGGAGCTCAAACCCTTGTGAAAACTGACTCCTGCATTTAGCTCCCCCTCTTGTCCAACACTCCAATGTGCCATGACTCTGAAGTTACCACAGAAGCTCAGGATCAACAAAGGCTCACTGGCAGCAGTGGCTAGTGCTGCACATGGACAGGCCTTCCAGGACAGCCCCCTCAAAGCCATTCCACAGGAACCAGACTAGTTGGCAAGGCTAATTATAATAATAACTATTACCTTCACAGCCATGTGGCTAAAAAGACAAGCTACGGAATTTCAATCCTGCCCGCACACTTGGAGAGCAGGGCATTTCAGTATTATAGTAAATATTTATTAGGGTTGCTCTCTAATTGTGTAGCTCTCATTCCATCTTTTGCAGACTGAAACAAGTGTTTGCTCCAGCAAGTCAATTCACACATAAACACCTGGGGACTCCCAAGAGGAGAATTATTTGTCAAGACGATTCTTATCAATCTGACAGACCCATCAGCATCCTCAGTGTTGCCTGGATCGAGGCACTTGTTCTTCACTACAACACTGACTCTTCATCCAAGGCAGCCTCTTGCCATTTACCAGCAGAACCTAGAGCAGAGCAGTGGCACTGCCCATGGGACCAGATACACCTCATCACTAGCAACAGTCCACAGAATGGAGTCAGGGAGAAGTTCCAAAATAAAAAGGACACCGCTACATTTTTAATAGTTTATTAACACTTCAACCTTTAATAACTTTGAAGAAGGCCTGAAAGATAAGTTTTGCTTATTGACTTTGTCTTTTCCCCTTTGGCAAAATGTCACCTTTCAACTCCTCCCTCCACCCTCCCTCCTCCCAGGAGGATAATGAAGTTCCAAGCCAATGTTTGGTTGCTTCTTTTAAGTAAGTTGGCTTCAAACATAGCAGCAGAAACATGCAAGCCTGGGCAATAGTGTTTGTCAACAGCTTTCAGAGAATGACAGAAACGCACAAATAACTTGTGCATTGATACAAATAACTTTTTCTTAAATGAACTTTATATATATATATTTTAAGTGGGTTAAATTTGGTGCCCAGAATTACTACAGAAGCTGTATCTTCTAGTTAACTAGGTTTATTTTTTTCCCCCTGAACCATACTACTCTTTTTTAAAGTGCTATATTCATAAAAATTTTAAAATAACTATTTTGATACTGTATACTTGTATCATCTTGCCCTTTTGAGAAATCAGAAGAGCAACCTGCGAGGTGTATTTAACTGAAGTTACACATTTACCCTCACACGACTTAATGGGCATCGCGTCTGCTCATCTCACCAGGAGCAGGTGGAGAGACTGTATTTCCCTGTGCTTACACACACGAGTAAGCAGGCAGACAAAGCAAGAAGTTCTAACCATTTCAGGAACAAAGACAAACAATTTAATCCATATTACATAATTCACTGAATACAGTTGATCTCATCCAAAGTGACTCCTGAGAGCAAAATAGTTTTAGCATTACATTTTATATACAGCTATGAAGGGATTACGGGAAACCAAGACAGTCTCCTTAGAGCATTACTGAGGACTCTGTTACGAGTGCTGTACACTTTCACCTTGAAAACATTACTTAAACCATGACCAAAGTTTTACCACCATTTTCTTATTTATGAAAAGTTACTTCACTCCGATTTTGTCGTTATTTTTACCATATTTCTGCTGCCAGATATCAAAACCTGAGTCAGCTGCATTGAGCAATGACTTGTTTTTCTGCTTTAAAGTCCTCTAAGTGCTAGCACCTTTGAAAACCTCCGTACACCATGCTGTAAACATTTTAAGATCTTCCAGAGGGTTTTGTTTGGTTTTTCTCCCTTCAACGCAGGAATGACTGCTCTGTCTGAAGCAAACTACATCCTGCACAATATTGCTTTCGTTATTTTCCACGTAATCAGTTTGGAACAGGCTATGAAAGTTTGATGTGGCAATGTTCTGTTAGAGAAAAAAATCAGAAGAAATACACCATTCTGAACCAGCGGAACCAAAATAATCAAAACCTTAACACAGTTTTTTCCAGTCACTGGGATGGAAGGAGACTTGAATGCAGACACTGGAACAAGTAATTGGAAACATCAGTGCTTGCATGCTTAAGTGAAAAGATAAGCAGTATTTGCATTTTCTCCATCATCTTCCTTGTACATGTGCAAGATTTTATAAAAAAGTTTATCACAGAGACCTATGACAGAACATGATGTAATTTTTTGTTTAAAAAAAAGCACTAGAAATCAAAGGCAACCAAGATAACGTACATCTTTCCCAGAACATTTTTCTCAGCTACATAAGGTGTGCATATACCAAGGTCTAACACACTTAGCTGCACCACATCAAGTCAAGCTGTCCAAAAGCATACACAATTTTGCTTACAGGAGTATACCTCTTCCACAATTTTTCAAGTTTACAAGTAATTCCCTGTACTGGATTATGCTTACTCAGAAGTACAGATAATATTTTGTTTCAATACTACTGGTTTGCTTTTATGACATATTCAGAGATGAGGCAAGACGTAAGATTAAGTGCAGGGAAGCATTTCAGACCCCAAAAATGCGTTTTTCAAAACTTAGCTATACATGGTTAAAACAGGTAGATGTGCCAAGAGTTGCATAAAATTATTTTTATTTCCCAAAGGTGAGCAACTGAGCAAAAGGTGAGCAACTCAGCAAATATCAACTCTTCTGCATCATGGAATTCACTATGGGTGTCTGAATGATTCAACTTGCATTTTTTAATATCTGCTAAGAGAAAATTATAAACTGAGTAAGTTAGTATATGTGAATTAAGTACCCTTAAGAAATCAAAGAATAATGTTGACTCCTGGAAGACACCCAGAAGATCCAAAGATGGAACAGAAGGTTGATTATTACACTCCTGCACAATTCAAGCAAATTGTTAATATATTGAAAACATTCATGTCTGGTATTTGTACCTGCTGGATATCCAAATTATTCTGTCCCAAAACAAGTTTAATAACCATCCTCTTTGTAGCTGAAAGCAGCCAGAAAACAGTTCATTTTTTTTTAAACAAATGGAATGGAAACCTTTTTTTTGTTTTTTTTTTTCTTTCCCAAGCTTCAATTACAACAGTCAAAGCCAGAGACTTAAGCAAATAAACTTCAAAATAGCCATTTGTTACAAGTAGCAAATTACCATGAACAATGAACTTGTTAAGAATCCCCTCTAAAAGCACGACACACACAAACAGGCTACCCAGCAGAAAAATCTGTTAACAATTTTATTTCTTTTGTCATGTTAAATATTATGGGACAGGACTGTTAAGGATGAAGAACTCTCAACAATGCCTCACAAGGAATAAGAAAGAAATTCTGCCATGATATTAGCAAAGTAAGGTAAGGAGAAAATTTACACAGTAAGAGGCACCATTTCCCCCAGAATACCTCTTGTCATATTCCTGAATGAGTGGGATTAGCAATCTAATAAATCATTTGTCAAGAGGTAACAGCAACAGATAAAATTTTAAAGGATTATTAAAATAACATTTACAAGACTCTGAACAATTTTCGAATTCTTATTAAAACCACAGAAAGAAAGAACAATTCTTTATTTATGAATTTTCATAAAGGACTGACTGTGCAACTGATACCTGCTATTGATGACTGAATGTACACTTTTGTCCAGCAGCTGAACAGTTTGTCTTTTCCGATTGTGTTTTCTAACCGTGCGAGATCATTAAAGGCAAAGCCTGTTATGATGCTGTACACAAGAACGGCCGCTCGGGCCGACTACCCATGATGTGGTAGGTAAACAAACCTTTGTCTGGCCAAGAGAAAACAAAACAAAACAAAAAAAAACCAACAAAAAAAAAAGGAAGCTGCAGTTTTGCATGCTTCTCTCACTCATTCTTTCTACAAGATGAACTTCCCTAGAAAGAATCCAATGAAAATGGCTGCAATTACAACAAGAAGTGAAGGAAGAGAATTAGAGCCATTATCTCTGAGGGCCAAAGCTGTGGGTGATCCAGATTTATCCGAGTGCGCTACCTTTCTGAGCCTCAAGCCTTCATCCTGAGGAGAGGAAAAACACAGATGGAAAAAACCATAAATACAACACATCATTACAACAGTAAAAACTGAGCTCAAAAGGCCACAGTTACTGGTGAATAGTTAAATAAAGTTTAAAAAAAAACCCCAACACATTACACCACACCAAAATCCAAAACATGGACACAGAAAACTGTATTTTAAACAGGGACTGTAATTCACTAGTCTCTCTTCACCAGTCTCTCTGCTTAAAAAATACTCCAAAAATCTTGCTAGGCCAAATGAAGCATCTTGCTCTTACTAAATATGTGTCAAAATTTAATAGCCTCCTTATTGAAGGAGAAACATCTGCTTTGTTTAGCATCAATGTCATCAAAATTACAGGTGTGGAGATATATTATTTCATAGTGCTTTAAAAGGCTACCAGGACCAATGAAATTGTCAGAACTGTTCCAAAAGCAAATATACAGAAAAGACACAAAGTCATGTATTGACTAGTTACATGTCACTGAAATGACACCTTTACATAAAGGTACAAGAAAGCACTGTTTGCTTACCTCCTCTGGCCAAACAATTGCTCTTGTTCACTAGCTGTTTGTATTACAAAATGTCGCTGCTCTGGATTGCATTTACTCATTATTAATGAAAAATGAAGTGCTTCTAAAAAGCTACTAATTCAGTAGCTTTGATTTAAAGTAGCTAAGATCACCTTAAATAGGACCACTTCATCTAAGAAGAAAATTATGCAGCTTCAATGTCTCATCCATGACAATCACAAAGGCTCAATCACAGACAAGTTCAAAATACCCATTATATACAGGACAGTAAAATCATATTATGAATCAATCTTGACATTCTAACAGTTTTATCTGCTCACTGGAATATATATATATGTTTTGGCCTAATTGCAAGCCAGACCTTTCAATCAAGTGGAGTGAAGCCACTTCAATATAAACGTGGATGCAGAACTTACTCTCAGGTGCCGATTTTCATCTGTCAGCTTCATAATCTCTGCCTGAAGTCTTTTGCACTCCTCCACGAGCTTCCTTGTTTCAGTATCATTAAGTGAAACACTATGGGGTTTTGGCATCGGTCCATCCTGCTTAGATGTGTTCAGTACTGGGGCGGATTTGCTTGCATCTATATCATTCTACAAATATCAAGAATTATTTGAGAATTTGACTTACCTACAGAAAAATCACCCACAGCTTAAAAGTGAAACAATGAAGCTACTAATATAGTTCAATGAAGTTCATATTTACAGTAAGCTAAACAGACACTGATAGTTCAATTCTGATTAGCTCAAGTATTAAAAAAGAAAGAGAAGATTGCACTGTTTACCTGATACTACACTCTACTGAGATACAAATTAATATTTTAGCTGCTTAACACTGACCCAAGAGGCATCCAAAAGAGGGCACAAAATGCACCAAAGAGCATTTGAACTTAGAGGGGAGGGAGGGGAAATAAAAGGAAGAAAGTAATCCTGCAATAGTAAGAAACAAAACAAAGTAAAACTAAAACAGATCATGTCACAAACTCCTATGAAGTATGTATGACACAAATGTTTTGCACTTATATCACTTTTAAGTGAAGGAAAATAAAGTGTTGCACTAACATGAAATTTAAGTCTCACAGCATCTGAAATACACATTACTGATTTGGAAAAGTCACAAAAAGCTGTGAAAAGAACAATATTAAAGTTAAAAATCCAATTCCCACAGCTCTGCTCAAAATCACAGAATCATAGAATAGTTTGGGTTGGAAGGAACCTCAAAGACCATCTAGCTCCAATCCCTCCACTACAGGCAGGGACAATTTTCACTAGATCAGACTGCTCAAAGCCTAATCCAACACAGTCTTGAACACCTTCAGGGATGAGCATCCACAATTTCTCTGGGCAACCTGTTCCAGTGCCTCACTACCTCCTGAGTAAAGAATTTCTTCTAAGCACCTAACCCAAATCTTTCCTCTTTTAGTTTAAAACCATTCCCCCTTGTGCTGTCAGTGTCTGCCTGTGTTAAAAGTTGCTGCAATGAGGTGTTCATGAGCCTTCTCTTCTCCAGGCTGAACAACCCCAGTTATCTCAGCCTATCTACATATGAGAGATGCTCCAGCCCTCTGAGCATCTTCATGGCTCTCCTCTGGGCTTGCTGCAACAGGTCCACATCCTTCTTATGCTGGGGAACCCAGAGCTGGACTCAGGTCTCCAGATGGGGTCTCACAAGGGCAGAGCAGAGGGAGGGAGAATTTTCTCCCTTGGCCTGCTGGCCACAATTCTTGTGATGCAGTCCAAGATGCAATTGGCTTTCTGGGCTGTGAGCACACAATGTAGATTCATGTCCAGCTTTTCAACCATGAGAACTCCCCAAGACATGCCAAGCCTGACTGCCAGTGAAGACTGAGGCAAACAACTCAGTGAGTACCTCAGCCTCCTCCATATTTTTTGTCACCAGTTCTCCTTTCTTGTTTATCAGGGGGGTTCATTCTCCTTGTCCTTTGTTTTCTGACATACTCCATACTTATGGAGTCTCTTCTCATTACTCTTCACATCCCTTGCCACATCCCAGTCCATCTGTGCCTTACTTTTCCTGATCCCACCCGTACACACCCCCAAACCATATCCCTGTACTTCCCAAGTCACATGGCCCAGCTTTCACTGACAGTGCACTCTTACTGCCTTCTTACTCCTCAATACAAGGAGCAGATCCTGGCTCAGCCATGCCATTTTCCGGCCCGCCTTCCTTGATTTCTTACACATCAGGATGGAAAGCTCTTGCCTTCTAAGAAAAATGGCCTTAAAGAGTTGGCTCTAAAACGGCCTAAAGCCCCTTAAGAGTGGCTGTAAAGAGCTGACTTTAATTAAAGAGTAAGGTCCACTGTCCCTAGGGAGAGTTTCTTTGGAGAAAATACAAAGGAGGTAGTTTTGTATAACCCATTACATTTCTCTCACTACATTACACACTTTATAAAATTAAAGCCAGAAAGTAGATAACTAAGTGCCTTGATAATAAATGCTCAACCTTCACATTTTTACTGTTTAACACACACTTAGGAAGCTTACACCTTCATCTCATAAATTATCCTTTACCAAAAAGAAAAAAACAACAACAAGCCAACCAGAAAAACCCAGACCACAAAGCAATCCCTATACCCCCTCCCCTCAAGATTAAACTGAGATTGCATCTGAAAACTATAAAGTATAAAAATAACAAAGATAGCTTTTTGGCACTGCTCTCCATTGCTGGAGTTTTTTAAGGTGTGGCTGGACAGAGTGTTCCCTTTTGGACAAGATCTTGGACCAGATGGTATTTCAAGGTCCCTTTAAACCTAGGCTATTCCATGATTCATTCCATGAATCCTTAGAAAGTTGTGTACTGAACACCCCTTCTGTCTAATTTAGTGCAAATTCCTTCAATTCATTTAATTATTAAATCAAATAGGTTAAAACCCCCTGGAATTTCTGAGAGATCCTACCAGTTGGTGTATGACAGTTTCTTACTCCTTACTTACCAGTTTATCATTTTCGTTGGGCATTTCAAACACACATCTCAATTTGGAGTCCATTAACTCATCAGGTTTCGCTTCTTTCCACTGAGACAAGAATTAATGCAGTTATTTAACATGCTGGACTCATGCAAACATGTCAACAGTTCATAAACTTGCTCTTAGCACTGGCCTCCTATACAGCTGAATACTCTGCTTACCCTCCCTGCAATTTTCAGACTTGTTATGAACAATGCTTTTTGTTCACACTCACTGCTGTGAAGTAACAAAAGCTAGAAATGGTTATTCAAGCCTGGAAATGAAAAAGAAGACACTGAATGCAAGGATGGATCATTCAGAGGTTAGGATGAAATAGAGAGGGGACAATACAGCGGTTTCTTAACACGCAATGAGAAACCAGTAGCATCTGAGTCAGTTTGAGAAGAAGGTTCTAGTCCTACTATGCCTTAGTAAATGTACTTCTGGTATCCCACCCTGGAAGCACTGATTTTAAACAAAAGATTGAAAGACACCTTTTAGTGACTCTATATTTCTTCTAGAGCAAATTTCTTTAGTTTTACAAATTTTAGACTTTTAACCACTTTCTCCTTTTACTGTGTATCATGTGATAATTTGGGCCTAGAGAACTTCTTTTAAAAGCTTTTTTAAAAAACATTTTAAATTCTAATGGTTATCAGTATATTTAAGTAACTAAAATATTCTGGAATCTCTCTACTCAACTGACAATTAACTTTCAAAGCATGCACTTCATGTAGTTGCCTTAAGTTCTTAGGCTCAGAGACTGCTCTGAAGTCTGCAGCAGTTTTTCTAACAGCTCCTCTACTGTTACCTTAGAATTGTAGGTGTTACAGACTCAAATATTCAAGTTTTTCATAACATTCTTCCTATTATGTTTTTTCCAGTGGCATTATTTATACAGTAACTTATAACTACAATTATCAATTTCCTGCAAGATCCATGTCTCAGTATTGTATACTTGAACACACTAAGAAAGCAGTTTTTTAAAAGGTATTTCTGAAGCTGGTTTTTATATCCTCACCAAATAGCCATGCTTCATTTTACTGCACATAACCAAGAGCTGCTAGAGCATTTTAAGAAACACAAACCAGTTCAAAAAGGCAGATAGATGTTAACTTTCATGTCTCCAAAGCTTCACAAAATCTAGACAGTTTTCCACTACTTCCAATGAAGAGTGATGCCACAGTAGTCTTTGCCTTCATATAAGGGGACAGAGCCCAAACCTGAAAAGGTCTACTGGATTTCAGTGATTTACAAAATCTCATCTTTATCCTTTGTTTCCCCTCTGCTTCTCTGCCTTGAGTGAACATCAAATGTAGCTGTGTAAACCCAGGATTCCTTAAAACAGTTTGTAGAGTTAGAAGCATGTGCAACGTTGACCTCCACCTCAGGACATACTTCCATGAATCCACATACACCCTACAAGGCATGTTCTGACAACTGAGGGCTTCACTCCCACTGCTGCCAGCCAGTAAAATCAGAAACAGGCACCTTACTTCTGAACTTACAAACACAAACCTACATATCTTCTTCCTGGATCTTGCATCAGACCAACCCAGCCTAAGAATCAAAGTTACAACATCTTCTATTAAAAGAGAAAATAAATCTATCATTTGTGCTGTGTTTAGCCACTTGGTTTCTTGTAGGGAGACACATCTTAGTCTCGAAAATGTTTTAATTCATTACAATCCCATTCCCGATTTCACTTAAACACTCTTCATACCAGATGAACCCATTTCATACAGCTTCAGGCTTGCTGTTTGAATATACTCTCAATTCCTTCAAATTCAATCTGTTTATCCCCTTCAAACCGGCTGCATATAAAGGTAAAACATGCCCATATTTTAACACTGAACTGACCTTACCTTAGATTCACTACTGTTTATATTCAATAACCTCTAGGTTAATCACTAGAAGAAAGTTCTAAGAACTGACGTTGTACTTCATATTAAAAACCCTGAATCACATTTGAAGTCAAACTGGTTCAGAGAAAACCCAATTCTTCTTCAAAAAGAAACTGCAAAAATGTGAATCATTTACAGCTAAGCCAGATTTTTCAAGAAAAAAAAATATGACAGTACTTTTAGTCCATTTTTACTTACCACTGCCTCCATATCTGTAATATTTGGTGGTGCATAGGTTGTTTGTACCATAAACTTGTGTTTACTCTTCTCATTTGGGTCATAGTCAAAAGGCTGCAACATTACTGTTCCAAAGGAAAAAAAAACCCAAACTGTGATTCTTCAGCTAATCTACAGCAAGCATGCTATCCACTTTAGATTTATTCCTCATTGAACAGACACTGAAAGTTAAAATGCAAATGCAGTGCATACACTCTAGAAACAGGGACTGAGAGGTAAGAGTCTGGTGTAGCTGACATTATTATGTCTGTAATTACTACAGGAAAAAACATTTCATATACAAATATGAACAAATGGATCCTAGAAGAGAGACAAAAAAATTACACCTAAATATGTGTGTGGGGGGGTAGACTTGCAAACTTGATTTACCAGAGGATGAGGATTCAGTGAATTGGAGAGATTAATTACTTGGCAGTGTACATACAGCTGTCTTCCACAGAATGGGAATTCTGGTTCAGTATATCTTTGTACAAAATTAAGAGAAGCAGAAGCAGTTTCAGAAAAATGTAAGAAAAATTACAGATATGTAACACATATCTGCATATGTACCTATTTTACAGCAATGAAAAAGCTATAGCAGAGATACTGATAATGCAAAAGCAGAAGGAGAAGCAGTTACAAGTAACAGTAACAAGCTGTGAAGGAAGAAGAGTAACATGCTAAATTATGAAAAAAAAACCAACAAGCCAATTGCTGTTAACAAAGGCAAACAGTACATGACAGGATAACAAATAGTAAATTTAGGACATCAAGGTAAAGAAAAACAGGTCTTGATGAATTTGTATTTTTGAAAAAAAATTAATAAACATGGCTGAAGAAGGTTACTTAGTAATTCACAATTGAAAAGTCATAAATGATTAAAAAATGTCTGAGGACTTCCTTAAAATGACTGTCAAATCACATCTCCAACAATGAATTTGAAAACCAGCTTGGCTCTGAATCAGCATGATGCATTAAACAGGCTGAAGACAGCTAACACTACCTCAACATTCAGTTTTGAACATAAGAGCTTCAGCCCACATTATCCTACGGCTATTTCTCTCTGCACAACAATGTGAGAGAAATCTATTTTTAATTATATGAAAGATGACTCAGCACTGAAAACATTCAGTTGAGAGACTGACGAGATAAAGTGGGTCACTAGAAAAATAATCTGTGCACTTAACTTAGCAAATGACCCAAAAGAAATTACATACCTACAACCAAAAAGATGAAGCTGACACTTCAGAGAAGAGAACTGATTTCTGAAAAGCACTGTGGAATCACTGTATCTAAAAAACTGCACTTGAAAACATCTTGAGGTCACTGTAGCTGAATAACTGCGTGAGAATCCAGCACTACAGAAACAGGCGCATCAAAGACCTCCTGCTATGCCAAGTGAAGAGTCGAGCAGTGCAACACTGTTTTCCTTTATTGGTGATCCTGAAGTCACAATATTGTTTACAGCTCCACTACTGACTCATTTGAAAAACCAAAATATTTAAAGCTTTAAAAGGATGATTTGTAACTATGAAAACACACAGGATGTAATCCTTCAATCTATTCAATTCCCTGAAGAGAAAGTCCAGCAAGATCTTGAACATGATATCGAAGAGCCCACTGGAAAGATCCCAGACACCAGATCAAACAACACAGCTACAGCAAAATGGCTGTACAGTGTAGCTGAAGATGGACATAAAGAAGTTTTTGACCACTTGAATCTTAAACCAATTCTCAGTAAAATGATCTTTCATCCCTGGGTCAGTGAATAAGTAGCACATGAGTCCAGATGCTGGACTGCCCAAGGTAAGCAATAATGAAGTTTTAAAGGGCCCCATTCTGCAGATCATGTAAGATTAGAAAACTCCTACAAGGAAAGTTACTCGAAGGTTTTAATCAAAGTTTTCTTGAGTTCTTCTTTGCATCAGCTGAACATATCATCTGAGGATAGTTCTCCAGCTTCTTTTAAACTTCCCAAAGGGTGTAAGAATGTGAATCTGAAAAGCTCTGAGAACTGCTCCATTATTTCCCTTCTGCTTTGCTACAGAGGTCTCCAAGGGTTCTAAACTAATCAGTTTTTCTAGATGTAAGAGATGTAGGAGTTCACACCTGTATTGCCTGTGATCTCTACAGCCTGAATCCCCCTTATTCTAGAGATTCTACCACAAAATAGTCAGGAGAACGACCTACAAAAATCATTTACTAAATCTGAAGACTAGTAGTTTTCCCATTTTCTTGAGAAAAACAACTAGAAACAATTGCAAACTAATTTTTTCTTAAATGCAATGAACTATGAAATGTTACATTTTAGGCACATCAGAGCAGCCAAGCAATGTTCTGCTTCAGAATACAAACATGGATATAGTAGTCTGAAGCAAAGGTACTGTTAATGTCACTGCCCGTTTTCAACTTGCTTTTCCTCCTGAGCCACAGATAAATGTGACAAAGGCAAGTATTTCTAAATGGAGGATTTTTTTCATGTATCATTGCAGCTCTACATCAAGTTGCCATCCCACTAATAAGGGAAATCATTTTTGTTTAAAAAAAAGAGTTTTAAAAAGCTGACATACTTCAAACAGTCCTTAAGATCAAGCATTAGGGAACTGCATTAAAGGCTTTAAAAACACTTAACCTACAAGTGTGTATATTTGTTTTTACCTGAAACAATTACAGATGATCCTGGGTCAATAATTCCACTGTTTGGCCTCACACAGTATCGACGAGGTGCTGTGGTCTTCACTTTGAAGCATACTTTCCTATCCGATGGATTTCGTAGCTTAAGATTTGTAGTTACTACATCTGTAAAGGGACCTGAAAAAAAGGTTGGTCTTTTTTAAACATACATGTATCTCTGGAGAAGAAATCTGTTTACACAGTACAAGTGACTCTTGAAATATATCTTGTTGCCAACAAACCTCTAAAAGCAGGTTAAACCATGCACCTTTTAGGCCCATACATTGTGTTACATGCAAAGAGTGCTCTATCACCTTACTTATAACAATATACATTACAGCAATCAAGAACTCTTAAATAGTACAACAGACTCAAGCTGCTGGCACAAGTGGTTCATATATGCTAATATGCTAATTAGCATATATGCTAATTTTACCAAATCATTCTTAACCTTTGAAATACCTAGAAAGTACTGGTCATATGCAAAAGTAAATTTTGCTGCATTTTCCTTCAGGAATAGAAGCAACACATTCTTGGAACCCTTTCAATTATTTAAAGAAACACTGAGACTAAAATATAGTAGTTGCTCTTGAGATTTCAGCTTCTGAGCTCCTATAGACTTGACAGAACAAGGCATCAATCTCCTCTTTCAAACTCAAAATAAGCAAGAGAGATGATAGTCTGTTTATGCATGTACTCTAACTGATCCCCAGAAAAGCAAGTTGTAGTTGCTATATTTATGTATTCAATGCAGTGTACTCTCTAAACTGTATGTATGTTAAACCTTCAAGATAGGTCCAAGTCTGTACAAGAAGCATAATTTCAATATCAAACTGCAAAAGCATATCTTTCACCAGAGACGATCTTCATGCAATGCCACATAGCAACAGCATGAAAAATAAGTTTCACAGCATTCTGAGCCCTGTTAATGTCTCTTATGCTTGTGTCATCTGAAAGTCAGACTGCAAGGGTTCTAGAAAAACAGTATTTCATATGAACATGAAATTTATTCAAGAATATTTCATGTATACATTAATTTTTAAGAACCTTCTTTACAGTTCTTTAAAATTACACATTAAATTACTAGAAAATAATTTTTAGCAGTATTAAAACCACAACAACTTTTCCATTAAAAAACTACAAAGAAAGCAAACTTCAGATTAAATTGGATGAAAAATATAAGCGATATGAACAAGTGGTAAGATACAACAAAACCACTAATTTCATGAGACATAGGAAGTCAGTTCTTTTCTGAACACCTTATTCCATAGAGATGTCTGCACTTCTCTGAAGGAAATAGCTCTGCCCACTATCAAACAAATTACTACACTAGAGGGCTCACTATCTGACTGATGCCTTTTGTTTCTACAATTCATTCCAAATACTTGATTTTGAAAGAGCGTTAAACAGTTCTAACACAAAACACCAAGACATAAATGCATAAAGACTACAAAGAGAATTACAGAGAACCAGAATACTGAGATGTAGATGAAGATACATGTGAGCTAGGTTTACATTCAGTGAGGTTCTTTTGACAAAATAGGAACTGGTATTACTTGTCTGAAATTTCACTACTGATCTGACTTTATATGGAGGATGAAATAAGTCACCCTCTCAATACAGGCAAATTTGACACAGCACCCAAGATCTACAAAATTATTTGAAAGTTTCCTGCCACTCATCACTTGATGGCTCATGCAGGATCCAGTGGTCTTTACTTATAGAGGGATATCAAAAAATAACTCCTATCACCCATACCACAAACTGAACTAAAATCAGGCAGCTGAATACTCTTCTCACTCTAAGACTGGTGATACACTCATAACACACCAAACATATTTTTTCAAGCTACATACACATTTTTGAGGAAGTTATTCTGGGAGTTTTACTAACAACCACACAAGCTATTAGTCATCTAATAACCATTGTTTTTGCAATGCCCAGAGGCAAACAGCACCTTGAATCTGGCTTTCAAAGTTGTGGATGGCTTATTTTTTAACTGGAACTCTGGGCAACCTGAGGAGCTCTACTTCTCAATCTTCTCAACTACTTTTACTAAGGACATGCTGCACAAAGGAAAAAAAGACACAGTTCAAAGGCTCATCTTGAAAAGCACAGTCATCAAGAAAAGGAGCTATACTATTCAAAACCAGCTTGTTTCAAGACAAAGCAACAGTGAATTTATAAGCTGATGATAAACTGGTTTTTAAACTAAAATAAAAGATGTTCTGTTTCTTTTGAAACATGAAAGGTCTCCTCATGCCTGCCTTTTAAAAGTGTGCAATAATGAGATAGGATTCAAAATATTCTTCAAATTACTCTGATATTTACTGTCAGCTTCAGCACCTCAGATAATTAAAATAAATCTGCTTTTCTTTCCCAGGTACATGAATGCAATGGTCTCCTCTGCATTTCCTGGATACTTCACAAAAAAGCTTTCAGCTCAGGGACATTTTTTAGAATCAGACATTTCTTTCAGAGGTGACTGAAATCTTTTTTCAAGGTCTAGAGGATGCTTATGACAGCTTTACCTTTCACCTGCTTTCTAAAAGCTTTAAAGAAAATAGCTGTATACAAAGCCTCTCAAGACTTGCAACCATCAGATTTTTTAAACAGGTGTTAACAAATTGGTGCACAAAAGGAAAAGATTACTGAATTTCACTGTTCCTGCAGAACCCAGTTGTTTTGGTAGTTTAGTGGCGTACCAACAGCATGGATCTGAGCAGGGACAGGCAGGAACAGATAGAAGGATAGTAAATCAGAAAAAAAACCCAAAACTATTACCTTTCAGAGAAGCCACATGATCTCAGTCAGCATGACATACCCTTCAAAAAAGAAACTGCAACACCTGAAGAAGATTCTGGAGTTCACTGTTACACAAAGATAAGCACCACTACCTTGGGAGCAGAGAGGAAATGAAGTACAAGCTGGCAGTAACAGCCTAAGTGCAAAAGCCTAAACTATGACTGTTCTTGAGGAAGAACATGGGGCAGGGGCAGAAGAACCAGGAAGGAGAAATGTTTTGTATCATACTTCACAGACTGCACATAAACAAGGAAAAGAACCAGCAAAAATGGATACAAACATTCTGCACATGCATCAAAATGGACAAGTGCACGCCCACTTCATCTCAGTAAACATTCAGCTACACCAGGGCAGCATTATAATCTCAAAAATAGCATCTCACCTGTTTCTTGCATGACACTCTGGTCCAAGTAGATTTTTATTTAAGCACTTAAACCTCAGACAGGCTTATGTCTAACTGTACACACAGAAGCTATGGTAATTCAACTAATAAAATCCTCAGGCTATATACCAATGTAACATGATGTCAAATGACAAGAGGTCGTTGCTTTATAAACCTGTAATCTCAATCTAATAACTTCTGGAAGTCAAGAGTTACTTTAGAGGGGACAGTGAGTTCAACAACTCTCTTAGTAGCGTAAATTCAAGACACCAATTACAGCATCTTCCTGGAATGAAGGTTGTGAGAGTGCCAGTTTGTTCCAACTGGTTTTGAATGGAGCAATGGCAACTCGTGCCACACGTTTTCCTGTCACTCTGACTTACGAGAGCCTTAGAAAAGAAGGACAGACACCTGCCTGATGACATTCAGAAATACCAGACATATCCAAAAACTTTCAGCTACCTTGCAGTGCAGTCACCACAGCATTAATGTCAGGGTTGCCTCTGGCAACTGCAGAGCTTGCTTGGACTACAGCACCTAGTGGGCAGGAAGAAATGCTGCAGATTCTGCAGAGCCAGTTTCCACTGCTGAAACACACTGCCAAGTTCCCCAGCTTGCCTCCAGCTTGCCAGTTATGCTGCAGTAAAACCAAAATATGTGTATTACTGGACAGGTAGGACCTGTACAGAGATCTTTTTCATCAACTGTGTCATTTTCACTTCAGATTCAGGTCTCCTTCACTGTCCCAGCTTCAAAACCCATTCTTCTACCAGCTGAGATGGTCAAACAACAGGGAAAAAATGATGAGGTGAACATGCCTTCCTAGAGTGGGAAGGAAGAGCTTAGATAAACCTCCACAGGCTGTGTACCCCTGGGAAAGGTGAGAGACCCAAGTCAGTATCTCTAGCTGTTG
The DNA here is from genome assembly GCA_013398075.1 of Notiomystis cincta. Lineage (NCBI taxonomy): Eukaryota > Metazoa > Chordata > Aves > Passeriformes > Notiomystidae > Notiomystis > Notiomystis cincta. The sequence continues at coordinate 362,199 of VZRX01013612.1, read as the reverse complement.
GCAGTACAGAGCAAACAAAGCACTTCTCAGAAAGGGGCAGGTTTGGTCAGCAAGAAGCTCCATTCAAAATTAGTAAGGCTGTCAAAATGTACACGAACAGCCTGTCAAAATACCACCTCTACCTAAAATTGGATAAGAAGAAATTATAATTTTATTAAATTACACAAAATCTTTCATAATTAGAAGGCAGGTCACTTGAAGAGTTGTACAAAAATGAGCATACATTATTAAACAAAACCAACAGCATTTTATGAAACAGCTTAAGTGTTAAGCATATTGCCCTCTTCAATTTAAGACAATGAACTGTAGCTGTTGCAAAAGCCAGTATCTAAGCTGACTGCCAGAAAACACTCTAGTTCATGCATTGCATTAAAGTTTATTTAAGCTGTAAATTGGCACAGCAAAGTGATACATTCAGCCACATCTAAAAACAATATAAGTACACAAAAAAAGTGCACAGGCTGGCAAAAGGAACCCAAACTCCTTAAAATGTGTTACAGTATTAACTTGAAAAACTATGGGGATTATATGCTTTAAGTGGAACGCCGTTTTTTCACAGCTGCTGCATCACCTTTGAATTTCCAAGAGCACTTGAATCATACAGAACACTTCAAGACACCTTTACCAAAACAAATTCAAACAGGCTAGTTTTCTCTGGGTGTGCAATACAGTGAGGTTGGGTAGACAAAGAGAACTCATTTACTGCATTTGACAGTTTGAGCCCTAATGAATGAGAAATTAGTTCAAGTCAGTGGAATAAAAACTAATACTGATACTGTAAATCAAACAAGACAAGCTAACTGACTTTCAGCATACACCTGAGAGGAACAGAGTAAGGTCTCCAGCAACTCATTCTGCCAGAATGAAATGTAACAATGGAGTAAAGAAAGAATAAGTTATATTAACAAAGCTCCCTGTAACCTTTAGTTGTATGATGTAATAAGGGATTTTTTTAATAAGGCCAAATTTAAGTGTTTTTCTTTCCCATTATTTGACATAGCAACCACAGAATGGTTGTGGCTGGAATGGATCTCTGGAGGTCATCTGGGCCAAACTCCCTGCTCAAGCAGGGATACCCAGAGCCAGCCACCCAGCACCATGGCCAGGAAGCTTCTGAATTCTCTATCCAAGGATAGAGGATAGAGAATCCACAGCCTCCCCGGAAAACCTGTGCCACTGCTTGGTCACTCTCACAGTAAAAATGTGTTTTCTCATGTTCAGAGAGAAGCTCTTCTGTTTCAAGGTGTGCCCATTGCCTCTGGTCTTGTCATTGGCACCCATCTCCACTCTTTTTGCAGCTTCTCTTCAAGTATTTTTATAGATCAGTAAGACTCTCCCAAGCCTTCAGTATTCCAGGCTGGAGTAGCCCCAGCTCTCCCAGCCTTTCCTCACAAGAGAGATGCTCCAGTCTATCATCTTTGTGGCCCTTCCCTGGACTCTCTCCATTATGTCTCTCCTGTACTGGAGAGCCCAGAGCTGGATTTCAGAGGGACCCAGCGCTCCAGCTGAGGCCTCACCAGTGCTGAGCAGAGGGAAAGGATCACCTCCCTCAACCTGCTGCTGGCTACACTGCTCCTGATGCAGCCTGGGACACCACTGGCTTTCTTTGCAGCAAGGGCACATTGCTGGCTCATGGTCAACTTGGTGGCCACCTGGACCCTCAGGGCATTTCTGCAAAGCCGCTTTCCCAGCTGGTCAGATCCCAGCCTGCACTGCTGCTTGGATGGTTGTTCCTTCCCAGCTGCAGGACTTTGCACTTTTTGTTGAACTTCACAAGGTTCCTGTCAGCTTGTTTGTCCACCTGCCAGTTCCCTCAGCACTCGTGTGCATTCCACCACCGTCACTGAACTTACTATGTCTATGTCTAGCTCACTTAAGTATTCCTTGACCAGATCATCTTCCACCAGAGGTACTGAAGGAAAGACATCTAAAGATGAGAAATAATTGTGTTCTGTACCAAGTCAAAACTACCTTGACTATCAGATAAGAAAATTAATCTTAAAATATACACAAAGCACTTTACTGCTTGAAATTGGATTTATAGTACTTTCTGAAAAAGACATGGGTGACATAGCTGACACAAAAGAAAGTGAGTGGAATGTTGTTTATTTCCATAAATTAGTTTTAAGAAATATTCAGATCTCTATGAAAAAAATCTGAAGAGAATATATAATATGCATTGCCAATGAACATAAATAGCTCCTTCCTCTTGAAATACCAGAACCATGACCATTCAAATACCTTCTCCAACTGGAAGAACAATACTAACTCTAACAAATTACCTACATTAAAATTATTCATGGTCTATGAAGCATAATAGTTAGGTTTCATGGATTAATACTTAAACATGGATATGAATGATCAGGAATAATCAGTGGATGAAGGTGAGAGATGAATAATACCTACAAATAACCACAGTTCTCAGGAAGATATTCATATATTAGAACAGCATTACAGAATATTTCACTTCTTATTCTACCCTGGCACTTGAGAAAGAGTTACGTTTTATCACCAACCTGCATGTAAAAACACAGAACACAAAACAGGCTTTATAAGAAAGCTGACACACCTCAACATCCACAATTCCCGAGGGCTGATTCTGGGCTACCGCTGTTTACAAGGGGTAACATCAGATTTTATCTGAGTTCCCAACGATGACGTGTTGTCAGCATTCATGCTGCTGATGTGTCTATCATAGATTTTTCTTTCTAAAAAATGCTGAGACAATGCCCATTTTTTAATCCTAAAATAGCTCATCTTCCTCTGTCAAAGGGGCAGAGCCTGCATGTGGCTACACAGCTTATTAGAGATGCTTGTGCATACGCTGGCACACATGCTTTACTGGGGGCTGGTGTAAGAGAAATGGGAGCTGAAACCTTTTGCCTGCCATTCCGACAGAGAAAAGACAAAAATACAACACAGTGACATTTTGAAGCAGACAAAACATTTCCTTACAGATTTTTTCTGGATCAAAACTTCTTATTCACCCCAGCTTGTGACTGAAATGTTGTTAGCAGCCAAGAAACCACAGCAGAAATGCAGTTAGCATCTATCTCAAGGGTAAAGTACAGCCACAGATCGTTACCAGGAATTCTGGTAAAGAGAACATTATCTTCTTTACATATTAGATAAAATACAGACTAAATGGAGATTGTCCTGCATTTAACGTTAAATATGGGAAATGGTTTCTTTAGCCTTAACAACAACAAAACACCTCTAGTAATAAGATGGAATAACTAGGATGCAGCTAGTATAACATGGAATAACTTCATCCAAAGATATTACTGCTGGTATTTAGCTTAAGCTTTAAAATCTAGCATTCTAGGCCCAAGTCAGTCATATATGTCTACTCTTGATATTTTTTCTATTGAAAGAGTGTCATTACTAAAGAACTGTCTAGTTACTTACATCAAAGGGATGCTTGTAACTTAAACTTAATCTCCATAATATTGTGAATTTCTTACTTGCAATTTAGCTTTACTTGATTACATTGCTATTCTTGCCAAAGACACATTAGGAGCCTACTAAAATTGGTAGCTCTTAATTCTTCTAGGATAAAGTCTTCAGGATCTAATCATAAAGTATTATTCATACCAAAGCACTGCTGAAATAATAAGAAAGTAGAAATATTTCAATGGTGCTAAACTTGAACATTTAAACCATGGAATAATCCCCCCAAAGTCCTGAAACAACTACTATATACATGCAATCTTGCAGTACAGATTTAGTTCAGTAAGGGCTATGTTATAAACCTTTCCTGATGGAGCAACTATTCTCCTTGCTTGCATAAGGTAGGATAACTAATGAGTGATTTGATATTTACAGAGGTTCTCAGATTTCTGGAATACTAGCATATTTGATCAATGGAACTAAATAAGCAAGTAACTTTTCCCTTTCCTTTTTTCTTTTAAACATGCTTTGTATTTAACTTGCTATAGCTTACAAATGGTTTCAGTGATGCTGAAAAGATCACTGATGTTTAAAATATTCAAATATTCAGCAGCTTAAAATCCATATGCATCCTCATATAAGAAATCTCCCTTTGGATATACCTAACAGATCTGCATTGCAACATACAAGATACTCTTCAAACTCTATAGCAGTAATCAGAACACTTGCAATCATCTCAGATGACAGCTGTAGTGGCACATAGAAAATCAGTCTTTCCACAGAAGACCTGATGAAAAGCTGTTGCCTTGCAGTTTTCCAAATGTGCTCCAAGAACTGGGTATCAGACACAAACATTGAACAGATCACCAAAGCTCTTGTGGTTTTCACTGGTTTCTTTGCAAGCAGTATCCCAACAGTGTAACAAAGTAACTTGAGAATCAATTAAAAACACAAGTCTCCCAGCACCGACAAAAGCCCAGAAAGTTCTTTAACACCCAAAACCCCACAGTTTTAGCTGTTGGACTGCTACATGGTATCCAACATCAGCTCACAGCACAGAGTCTGGACAAAAGAGACTTACAGATCAGATATTAACATCTCCTACAGACAGGTCTAGCTGATACTAGACTGCCTCCCGAACACACCAAGAACTCACTGCAGTTTCAGAGTAACTTTTCAGTCTCCGGAAGCACAGTCTACAGGTCTCCATTTTCCAAGCCACTGAAAGCCAAGTACAATCATTTCCTACAGTAACTCAGGTAAACAAGCACCTGCTTCAAATAGAAGTTGCATTTAGTCAGTCTTGTCGATCAGACAGGACCACAGACTCTACTTCCTCATCAACTTCACATCCCACTACTGGGCTGAGCTAACGCAGCCACATTTCTCAGGACCAGTCAGCTCTCTTCTACAGAAGCAGCTGGAGTTCCACCCTGAACTATAACATAGAACGTGTCTGGTAGATGGCTAGCAGACATTCAAATTAAAAAAACAAACAGTTTTTACTTTCAGTGGGTCTACTACATTTACTGGCCTTATTAGCATCACAGTGTTAAATACAGACATGTTAAATTAACATCATATCCCTACGAACTAGAATTACTAGGCTTACTTCACATACAGAGCAGTTACTCCTATGTATGTGATTTTTACATTTATGGATATCCCATTTTACAAAGAAAAATAATTAAACATATCTCAGTCATGCCATTTTAATGTCTTGGAATGCAACACAACATACCTGCTCTAGCTTAAGCACATAATTGTGTACCATTAATGTACTATCAAACTTTGTAAACTCATGATCTAGGAGAAGTTTTCTGAAGTCCACATGAAACTAATAATTTTGTGAGATGATATCTGATGAATTTAAAACTATTTTTGCCCATGTAATTTTTAGAAGGTTGGTTCAGACTGACGTGATTCAGATTCAACTAAGTTTGTAACGATCTAAATACATTCATAGCCACTTGAAGCAAATTCATTTTTCCACCACTCCTATCCTTTAGTCTAGATAGATTTTCTTTTCCCTGGTGCCTACCTTGCTGATATATTTATAGATAGCAATCAGATCCTCTTTCAGTCTTCATTTTCCTAAGATTAACAAGCTAAAGCTATTCTACTTCACTTGTGTTAATAAAGTTTTCTTTACACCATTCCCATTTGGGTTCTTTTTATCTGACTAGGTGTTGCCAGAGATGCATTCAGATGAAGCTTCATCAAAGCCAAAAACCTTGACATTAATATTTCCCTCAATACAAAATTACAGTCCTGTATTTGCCCCATTTCATGACTTGTCACATTCACAATAAACCCATGATTAAGTACTAGTCACTAGTTTTACTTCTTTTTCATCACTTCTAAGAAAATGTTGTATTATTAGCACACATCTTTTTTTTTTTTGTATTATTAGCACACTTTTTTTTTTTTTTGCATTCATCATATCTCCTAACCTTACATTACCAGTGAGCTGTACCAGCACACTCCTACCCATACCAAGGTCATTAATGAAAAATGGAACAGATCTTCCTGGAAGATACATCAAAATGTACTGAAGACAAGGAGCTAGTGACAGCTAACATGGCTGTATCACAGGCAAATCATGCCTGACTAATGTAGGGGCCTTCTGTGGTGGACACCAAGGGACAAGGGAAGAGCTACACAATGCCTACCTGGACATCTGTACCGCCTTTTCTGTGGTCTCCCCCAGCATTCTTACCCCTAAATTGGAGAGACACAAGTTTGATGCATGGACTGTTAGATGGACAAGGAATTGTCTGAGTGGCTGCATTCAAAGAGTTCCAGTCAAAGCCTGAATGCTCAAGTGAAAACCAGCAACAAGTGGGACCTCAGGGCCGCCTACAGGGCCCCGTGTTACTCAACGTGCTCATCAGTGACACTGACAGTGGAAGTGACATCACCCTCGGCAAGTCTGCCCGGGACACCGAGCGAGTGACACAGGGGCTCTCTGCAGGGAAGGGACGCCATCCACAGGGACCTTGGCAGCAGTGAAAAGGTGGCCCCATGGAAACCTCAGGAGGCTCAACAAGGCCGGGTGCAGGGTCCTGCACATGGGTCAGGGCACTCCCCAATGTCACAGATAGAGAAGGTCTCAGATCAGACTGCCACATTTTCCTGGGACACTGCATTTTATTCCATGCTCTAGCTACCTCCATGTCTTTAAATATTCTTTCCTCTGAGGCTTTGCTTATTGAGGCCAGACCAATTTAGGCATTTAAGTGTCAGATTAAGATTTTACTCCTATGAAATATGACATCTACATTGCTAAATAATTTTAAATCCCAGGAAATAACCTTATACAATATGAAACAACACAAAAGGCTAGAGAAGCTAGAGGCCAGGATAACCAGGTAGTCTTACCACCTTAAGAAAAACAAAATTAGTAAAATTCTATCTTGTGTTTATGCAGTTTTATTTTCAATAGTAACACATGAGAAATTAACTTAGTAGAGCCATTTTGCTGAATTTTTGTTTTTAAGAAATTAGCTTACACTCACTTATCAGGTTCATCTGACACCACGAGCCTTGTAAACTGACAACTTCCAAACCGGAAAATGTAATACTTATCTAATTAGTCAGGGTTAGTTTAGTTTTCCACCTCTAATACAAGATCTCTCCAGAAACCTTTTCTACTTGAATTCATGGCTTATAAGGGAAATATGTAAAACCTTTTAGTGACTGATGGTCACAAAGATCTGGTTAACAAACATCTCCCAAAGATGAAGTTGGTCAGAAAATAAAACGTTCACAAACCAGTCAATCCAAAACAGGAACAATTTATACTTCCACAGTGCACTAAACATTCAGACATATTTACTGATGCAATAAAACAATTCCTCTCAATCCCCTCAAACTTTCTACTTTTCGACCTGGCCTTGAACGACAGTACACTGTTCATGCATAATACAGAATGTTTTTATAATATTAATAAAAATGTCTTGTGGTGATCTAGAACACCTGCTTATGCTATCAACAAGCAGCATGAGTAGGCACTTTATGGTAATTACAATGCAAAGGTGAAGCTTTTATACCAATAATCATTGGTACACCGTAGAAGAACAAGATGTGAGGTTTGGATAGTGTTTCACTGTTTAGAGAAGCAACAGCAATATTAAGTAAAACAGAGCCCTATAAATTTCAGGTAAAGGACTAAACTTCTAAATATTCACTGCTGTATACATCTATCACCACAGGAAAATATCCCATTACTGAATCTTAAAACAAATGACAAACTAGTTCTGCCAAAATATAATCTAACACTAATACACCTGACTTCACAGATCAATATAACTCCCTTTTTACAAGGCAGTTTTAAATGCAGCCAAGCACAGTGGTAGAGACGATTGTATAACATAATACCACCTCAGAAGCAATACCAGGTAAAAAACAAGATCTTCCTTTTTCTTCTTCAACACATTTCCACAAATCAACCTGTGCTTCAGTTTATGTTAAAACGTACAATTTAAAGAAATTAAAATACTAACAAATACTACATTTGAGCCATGAAACAATGGATAGAAGTATACATATAGGAAGTACAGAAGTATACATATAGGAAGAGCAAACAATGCCAAGAATTGGTCTTGTATTTAAAAGAAAAAAAAAAGTCAGACTACGTGTTGAATACTGAGTCATTTTATTGCCATTATGCAATTCTCAGCCAGCAAAAATATTAACTTAAATGGAACCATTTCAAAGTATCAGAAAGTCACAACTATATTAGTAATCACTTACAACCAGTTTTTCCCCTCTACACTCCCACTGTTTAGTTTCAAAAATGTTCTTGAATGAAGATACCAGAAAACTGACATCACAACCACCTTTTTTTTTAACCTATCTTAGAAAATTGGGACATCACAAATTTACTGGTACTTTGAAGAGAGTGAAAACAGGCATAAAATCTGACATAATCAAGATACACACGAGTAAGGCAGTAAGATCACATTTGAGGACTTCAAACCCTGCCTACACCAAAAGGCATCCTAGGCCAATTCTGGCAACAGACCTTGCAGGCAGCGGATGCATTTAACATTGAGCTATTTTTGCCTTTAAATTCCACCTTCTCGATTTGCAGCAACACATAGCCCATGGCTTTCAATGTTACCAATAGCAGTGTAATGATTACAAAATAATCTACAGCAATATTTTTGTATTATTTAAAAGGTTGCTGAAATCTGCATTTCAGAATAAGCTGCAATACTTGAGTGAAGTGCTCTCTGCCTCCCATGAAAAGTCATTTGAACACACACCAGCTGATAGCTGATTTTATACACTGACAATTCTAGACTAGGATTCAGATCAACAATCAGAAATTGAACATCCTCTGTCATACTGATCTCTCCCAGTAACTCAACCCATCAGAACGAAAATATACTATACACAGACATGTTCCAGATTTTATTTAATCTGCTAAAGAGTGGCTCATTATTTTGAGATGCATACAAAGGTAACATAACTGGACTTCACACCCTTATAAGCAACAACTTCAATAAAGGATATCAATTTAAAGTATTCAGACATTTTTATAATCTTGTGTTGTTAGTCAAGACACCTCTGAATCACATGAAATTCAAATTGTGAACACTGTCTACTAATCTTCCAAAGCTCATCAAATCAACTAGTGTTGATTTTCAATTAGGTGTTGCAGAAGCATGTCTTATGACTGATTTAAACATTTGGCAAAGGTTTTTAAAGTTTTTCTTTTTTTTTTTTTTTTTTTAAGAGGACCATAATCCAAGACCAATTTAAATCCATGTTACTCAAAATTGCAAAGCTGGCTTCTTTGGCTTAAGAAAGAAGGAGTTTCCATAAAAATGCTACAAATACTCAAACTTAAAATTTCAAAAATTACTATTAAACTACACGAGTGCTTACAAAGAAAAGGTATTTAAAAGCATATTTACTCACAGGGAACCAACTCCAGATTCCCATAATCTTCACTAAACCAGAGCTACTGACAATAATACATGTATGAGTCACATGAAGAAGACACCAGTAAGAAGCAGATGCTTCACCTTCCAAATGGGCTCCTTTTGAATGTCTTGTGCTTCAATTCTTCCTATCCGGTCCTAAATAAACTCCAACAACTTCTGATTTGAGAAGTTAAACAAAATATATTGGAATACAAAAGAAAGCCACCTAGAGGAGCAATATGGCTGAAGAACCTGGGTACAAGAATCATGAGGCAAATTCTCAGTGCTCCATACTGAGTGTCTGAAAGTGATATTATGTAGTTTATCAACTGCCACTTGGTTTCATCACTTTTAAGTACAATTTTTCCCCTTGTCACATTTGCACAATTCTATGAAAAGTACTTATTTGTTTTGTCGTTTTGATTAGATATTTCTGATAGTTTCAAACCCCAAAGAAACCTTCCTACCATAGGGGGACAGAGGGAATTAACCATGGCCCAAACACTACTAATGACTGAAATTTCTACATAATACAAAGCACTATAAAAACAGGATTGCAATCTTGGACACCAAGGGAAATATGTAATGTTTGCTACCAGAGGACATGGTTCTTTAGAACTCCCCTTGAATCATGCTGAATAAAATTCAAGGATAAATCTATTACAGACCTTATTTTTGCTGACCGAGTAAATTAGGTTCTATTAATAAAAAAAGAGGCGGTTTTATCAGGCAATGATGAATTTAAAACCTTGTTAACTACTCCTTAAGATAAGTACTATATGTCTTTTAATTGAAATAGCTGCTTGTATAGGGGCAGACTATCACATTTCAGTGTTATCCTAAAGGTCAGCAAATCCATTCTAACTTCCTGAGGCAAGAAAACTAATAAAACAGTTCAATTCAAATGTTTAGACTTAAACTGGGTATCTGTTACATATGCATCAACAGTATTAAGTCAATAATAATAATGGATGATTGTACCAATAAAATAACTTTGAATAATCTGCAGCACTGAAAAAATGTATGATTTTATTCTATAACAAAGAATAAATGTAGCATAGTGTAGGAAAAGCATAAAACTGAGTCATATATTCTCATTCTTAAAAAAGTCTTTTTAAAAAGTGACATACTGCCAATATTGCATTCTTCAACACTGTACTTTAGAACTGGGTTAGTCTGTGGCCCACAAACCTTTTTAAACACTTCTAAATAATAAGCAGTTAGAAAATATTTATTGAGAGTGCACTTGATGCTCTCCCAATTGATAGCACCTTCTATAGTATATTACTGCACTAGTACAGTAACAGAGAGTGCTGCAGTCTCATTATGCTTCATATTTTGTTTTTGCTTAGTCTGCTCTACAGAAATCTTCCTAATATATGCATTAGTCTGAAACCAAAGTTTATGCCTAAAGAATACACATTTCATGCTCTAAGTGCATAAACACACAGCACAATAAAGATCACTGACTGACAACAGCTTCACCCAGACAGAATTTCTCATTTAGTATTTATTCTATCAGGACACTGTTTAATATCACACCAATACAGCTTAGTTCCAGCTCGAAGACAGCTCAACATTTGCAGGCTTTGAATTAGACACAGTAGTTTTTTTAATTTAAAAAAAATAAAATCATGCATTTTTCTCCAACCTGTTCTTGCACTAAGAACACAGCATACTGAAATGTGAGTGCAGACAGCATTTTAACAACACAAAACTCAAGTGAAAATGCCAAGTTCTGCAACGGTTTTGACTCTGTGTATGATAGTGCAATTTTTTAAAAACTGAAAATAGAACCTATCAAGAAATTATTATATGCATAATTAGACAGATGTTGGTGTTTAACTGATTTGACAGATCAATAAAACAAGTACGGTTTGCTAATTTATCTAAATTCTAGGCCACACCAAAGGTATTTTGGGGGAATACAGTGTTCTTTTCTTACACAAACATTCATTTGTTCCAACTGTCCATTTGAACATTTTTACAACATCATAAATTTCACTCTGTCCTCTAAAACAATGAAAAATGAGCCTACTAAAAGTAGGAAACAGAAGTATGTACAGGATTAGGCACATACATGTGCTGACAACAGTCACAACATTTAAAAATTTAAGTTCACATAATATTAACTACTTTTTAAAAAAAAATAAATTCTAATACTGATGATTCCAAATCCGAAAGGTTTTGAGATTTTTCTCAATGCCCCTTACAGGCATAAGCTATCATCGCGGGGTACTATCAAAACCTGCATGCTCAGGCACGCTTTTCTTTATGCCCTTGCCTTTCAACGATCACTCATTTCTGACAGAGCCTTTCCTCTCTCAACTATCTAATTCATGAGGAGAGAAAACCACAGACACACACGAGAGCACCACTAGCTGGGACCTCTTTTGACAGCAGCACGTCAGCGGTCACAGCCATGCGGTCGGCACGCAACACACAGCGCACATAAAACTTCCGAAAGGCACGCATTCCTTTTCCCTCATTCCCAGGGAAAAGGCGAGCTCCCTGTTTACGTTCCGACAGCCTGCCCGAGACATGACAGCTCCGGGAAAGGGCGGGCAGCCCTTTGCCGGGCTGGGGCGCACCGCGGCGAGGGTGCCCGGCAGCGACGGTGCAGGGGCGCGCCAGCCCCGCGCGGACAGCGGGGCCCCGACACGCCTGAAAGGAAAAGTGGGACAAGGCCACACGGGAGGGCAGCCTCGTGAAGCTTGGAACCCCGCAAGACTTCCACCGCCCGCTCCAGGGCCTCTCCTGCCCGCCGCTGCCAGAGGGAGCCCGCGCCGCCGGCGACCGGAGAGCGCGACTCCCGCGTCCCCGGGGCCGGGCCGACGAGCGCAGCGCC
>VZRX01013612.1:274846-349784 GCA_013398075.1 Notiomystis cincta | reverse complement strand
GGGACAAGCCAACACTGGCAGGTGGTTTTCTTATTTACAGCTTGGTCCAGGCTAGAGCAGGCTAACCATAGAATCACAGAATCATTAACACTGGAAAAGACCTCTAAAATCATGGAGCCAAACCGTGCTCAACACTAAACCTTTTCCCCAAGTGCCATGTCCACATGCTTTTTGAACACTTCCAGAGATGGACACTCCATCATTTCCCTGAGCAGCCTACTTCTAACCCTGGCCACCCTTTGCAGGAAGAAATTTTTCCCAAAATCCAATCTAAACCTCCCCTGGAACAATTTGAAACCATTTCCTCTGGTTCTGTCACTTGCTACATGGGAGAAGAGACCGACCCCGCCCGGCCACAAGCTCCTTTCAGGCAGGTGTAGAGAGCGATAAGGTCAGCCCCGAGCCGCCTCCTCTCCAGGCTGAACACCCTCAGCTCCTCCTTACAGGACATGTGCTGCAGACCCTTCACCAGCATCGTGTCCTTTGTCCGGACGCGCTCCAGCACCCTCCGTGTCTTTCCTGAACGGAGGGGCCCAGAACTGGGCACAGTACTCGAGTGCAGTCTCACCAATGCTATATATATATATATATATAATAGGGCGAAATCACTGCCCCGGTCCTGCTGGCCACGTTATGCCTCATAAAGGCCAGGGTGCCATTGGCCTTCTTGGCCACCTAGACACACGCCAGCTCGTGTTCAGCTGCTGGTGTCCATCATCCCCAGACCCCCTTCTGCTGAGAACCTTTCCAGCCAGTCTGCTCCCAGCCTGGAGCGCTGCAGGAGTTGGTGTGACACAAGTGCAGGACCCCGCACTTGGTATTGTTGAACCTCACACCGTTCGTCTCGGTTCATCGATCCTGTCTATCTTTCCCCGCGCCGTGGCTCGACTCGGTCCGGTTCCCACAAGCACCGGTGGCTGGAGCGGAGCGCAGAGAGGCGGCACCCCCGCTCCCCGCCCTCCCAAGCTCTCACACACACAGTTCGGGCGGGAGTGAGGAGGATGCCGCTGGCTCCGCGCTTTGGGCAGCCGCGCCGCGGGAACTACAGCTCCCGGCGTGCCACGCGGCGGGCGCAGGGCCTGCTGGGAGTTGTAGTCTTGGAGGGACACCGGCGGGTGCCCTTCTCTCGGGTCTCAGGGGCAGTGGCTTTATCGGCCTTTCCCTCTAAACTGGAGAAGGGAGAGCGAGCCCGGGTGGTGGGTCCCGGGGCCGCCAGTGGCTCTGACACGGGTCAGTGCTGTTCATGGGTGAGGCAGTTCCCAGCTGTTGCCAGTTACCCTCATGGGGACGGCTGTGGTCCCGTCCAAAGGGCCCAGGCACTGACGTGGATGAACCTGACTCTCCGGCCTTGGCAACAGCCAAAAACACTGAAGTTGGAAAACTGCCGTTACATGAAACCTTAGGAATATTAACTATATTAATATAGCCTGTTTAGTCTGGAGAAGAGAAGACTGAGAGGGTCTCTCATTAACACATCTAAGTATCTCAAAGATGGGTGTCAAGAGGATAGTGCCAGATTTTTTCAGTGGTGCCCAGTGACAGGACAAGGAGCAGTGGCCTTAAATTGAAACACAAGAAGTTCCATCTCAGCATGAAGAACTTCTTTATGTTAAGGGTCACAGAGCACTGGGACAGGCTGCCCAGGGAGGTTCTGGAGTCTCCTCTCTGGAGACATTCAAAACCTGCCTGGATGTGTTCCTGTGTCACCTGCTTTAGGTGACCCTGCTTTGGGAGGGGGTCTGGACCAGATGATCTCCAGAGATCTCTTCCAACTCTAACAATTCTATGATTCTTTGACAAGTTGAGAGAGATTGATCTCTTGTAAAACCTGAATGAAAAATAAGAGCCATTATTTATTAATAGGCAGGAGCATGAGTTGTTTGCCGTCCTCCTTGCTAACACTTTTTGTCAGATACAGTGTTGTCACAGTGGGCCTTTTCATTAGTACCATACTTTCAACCAGATGGTGCATCCTGGGATATTTGAATACAACAGTAACAAACAAACAAACAAACAAAACCCAGACAGCCAAATCTATCCAAACCTTGATGATTTCTGTGTCCTAAATCTGCTTCTGAAGAATTTGGCTGTAAGATAGATTTGTATTCAAGCCAGGTTGGAGTACAGGTGATGGAAATTAAGTCAGATGGACTAACACATTTTTTCTCTCTTGCAAAATCTGGTGTAGGTATGCTAAGAGCATGTATAGGGACATAATAACACATTTGAAAAATGTGTCCTGAAAATAAATACATTGAGAGGACTTAGATGGTTTGCATTCATAATCAGTTCTTCATAGTATTACTTGTGGATCACATGTTTTCTTTGGTGAATATCTCTAGCCCAGCCAAGCCATGAAGGAAGGACTGTGGGGCCATTGGGCTGGGGAGACCCTCTGAGTAATTTAGGTTCAGGTTCTGCCCTGCATCTGGCAGAGCCTCCACCCTCCATTCCAGCTGCCTGCCCTTCCTCCAGGGCTGCCACAATCACTCCTGCCTACTTAGGGCTTTTCTGCACACCGCTCTTGCCAACACCAATACCCACGTGACTTTTAATAACATCACTGACTGAAGAAGAAACAAGTAAAAAGTGCTCTAGAAAAGCACCTCAGAGCTTTTTTATCTGATTGGAATTGGCTTCAATAGGCAGAATTACATGGCCTAGGTGTGAAAATGTCACTAGAGCTCTGCAACTACTCTGGCAGCAGGGTTTTTCCAGACTTACTTTATGATAAACATAAAACAGCATCTTAAATTAAATCTTTTATTTACAGTGCAATATTTAAAGTTGTTATCTGGTGGTCTGCTGGGCTTTGTTAACAAAACCAATGTTCCACTCTGTTTATGCATTCTTACCCTTGGGATCTGGAAGATAAACTGGAAAACAGAGGTTTTTCTTCTTCTGTGTTAACACATTAGAAGAATGTTAATTCTGTTATCTCCACTCTGTCTTTGTTCATGAATCAAGCAAAGATTAAACCATAGTGCACACTCCTCAGAAACAGTAATTCAGCCTCCAGAATTAACTGCTGCTTATGTACCAGAAGAACTGGGTCTCAGCTTGCAAAAAATCAAGACATGGGAAATGGCTGCAAAATGCTGAATGCCACAAAAGTTTCTGTCTTTTCTCCTTTTAATGGAGTTAAAAAATAACAGTAGAGAGTACAAACACAACAGAAGCTTCCACAATGCAGATTTAGAAGACAGAAATATCTCCTGTCTAATTCATCTACATACCTCTTGTTTAAGAAAAACTGAGGAAAACCAGAAGTTTGGATCTCTCCTTAATATGAGGACTTACATTTTTTCCCCATGCAAACACCTTGTTAGACATGGCTGTGCAGTAGGTGGGACTGACATCAGGGGGTGTGCACGGCGTGAGGGAAGACTGGGCTGACACTCATCGACAGCATATTGAGAGGCTGTGAACGAAGGACAGGGAACAGCCCCGAGCTGTGGCTCACTGGGGAATGCCACATCATCACTGAGACTGCAGAGGACCCCAGTAAGGCTGTAGTTCAATTTCCAACTCAAAGCTGGTTTTTTAATGTGGTCTTTGTTGTTGTTGGAACACATTTCGAAGCTTAATAATGCATTGATCAGTTTTATTGCATTTAGTATTATTTCTGATCTAATGCTTTTATTTAGTCCAGACTGACATAATTTTTTTGTATTAAAACAACACCTGTGCTGTTGATCAGCAATATCTGGCAACCTTCTCCAACATCTGATTCATTTTATTTCATCACCTCACAGTGCAGCTCAGGAATGAAACCTTGGATCTATTGCAGTCAATAGAACTCCTGTCACTGATTTCAGTGAGATAAAAATGTCATTCTAGAAGTGCCTTTAGTGTATTCATCGCTGCTTGCAAAAGGATAACATTTGCCTAATCTGAGGTCAACATTTGTCCTGTGTATTTGTAGATCTTGATGTTTTTCACTCTGCAAATTCAGTATTGTTGTTATAATATCTCAGTTTGGAGATGGTTTGACATCTTTCAAAATTGTTTGCTATTAAATATTAAATAAGCACTCTCTGTACCTGGGAGGTAATAGAATAGATTCAGTTTCTTAATAGCTTTCTCCACTGTTTATTGTGCAGGTTGTTTGTTCAGTCCCACCAATTCTGAACTTGAAAATGCCTTGCGATAAAACAATGTCCCAACCTTCTTTGCCAGGTCTTGGTGTTACTGAGACTGTCAGAAAGAGTAACCAAGTGCTGCATTACTTGTTGTGTTAATGGGAAAATTCCAGGTCTCACTCAGTGAAGTATCTCATGCATCCTGCATTGCTAAGTCAGTGAGTATTGCAAAATGCAAACATATAAAGCTAAGAGTGTGTTCCAATTTCTCTTTAAGGAAATACCTGGCTTTTTGGTGCTGCTCTTTTTCCTCTGAAATACAAAACTGTTCATACAGCAGGCTCTAGTCATCATTTACTTGACTGCTAGAGGTCCATATATAATTTTAGGCCCACTTGTTATACTGTAAATCAGAAGTTAAGTCACAGTCCATACTATTATTGAAGATTTATGGCACTATTCAAATGTTGCCACAGAATGGAAAAGTAGATCTTAGTTCAACTACAGTGTATTTCTTTACCCCAATAAATGGTTATAAAAACACACAATACATGCTGAATATTCATGAAGAAAGAAGCCAATAACACATAATGGCATTCTCATAAGTAGCTATAGTACAAAATTTAATGTGCTTTTCATATTTTGGACCCAATTCTGTTCTACTGGACCCAATTCTGTTCTACTGAACACAGAATTGCCCTGGACCATTAATTTCTGTAAGACCAAGACAAAAGTGTTATCTTGTGTTAGTGGTTTAAAGTACAGTTTAAAGAACTGAAGGATTCCTCAGACAATTTCAAATGTGCTAAAAGCCATTAGTCCTTTGATAAAGTTATTAAGGAACTGGAGCTTTGAATACTGTTTCAAGAATAGATTCTTACATTCATACTCATTCATGAGGGAGGTAATGAGACAATTCAGTATACAACATACAGACTCTGTCTGTGTCTGTGTCTATGTCTCTGTGTGTTGGCTGTTGTTTGCTGATGATGCATATCTAAAAATCAACAAAGACTTTTTCAAAAAGTAGCCAAAAATCAAAATTGTAGCTAAGTACACAAACATAAGTACATAGTTGAAACTTGCTTCCAGAAGAGAAGTCTTAAATCCTCCTTGAAGACTCTTAAAAGACTCAAATATATCTTAACCTGAGAAGTAATTCTGCAGAACCATCATGATAATGCCCTATGGTCACCACACACATCTCTTTCTCAAACTGATATTCTTGCAAACAATGTTATGGTCCCTCTCAATCTCAACTTGAAGAACTGATCTGGCAACTGAGATTCAAATTCCCTCTCTCATTTGCTCTATAGCAGCTCTTCATTGCTAGTTCTGCCCTCAGCATCTCCCCAGCGGTCCCAGGAAGCCCTCAAATTATATTTTTGAATTGTGCCCAGTTTCAATTCTAATGGGTCACAAGGTAAATGTGAGCAAATAGTGTCATATCAACGTGTGAAAGGCAAGCACTGTGCCTGACACATGAAGTGCTTCCCCTCTACTCTACAGAGAGCTGATAAGACCTGTGCTGAAGGGATTTGTCTGGGTTTGGGCACTATCTGTCAGAAGAGATGTGGGATAAGTGAAGGGAGTCCAGAAAAATGGACCTGTATTGACTAAGATCCAGAAAACAGATGGATTGAAATGTGAAAACAGACTGAAATACCAGGGTTGTTTAGCCTTAGGAAGACAAGATGGTCTCACGTGTTCAGTAATAGTCTTCAAATACATTCAAAGCTATTGCAAAGAGAAAAATATAATTAATTTACTTTGAATAAAACAGGAAGTAATGGGTGTAGATCAGAGCAAGAATTGATTTACAGCAGATATAAAGAACTTTTTAAGAGTAAGGATAATTAACAAAAAAGATTGCCTGGAAGCGCCATCCATGGTGTCCCAGTCACTGACCTTCAAGAACAGGTTAGACATCTGTTGGGAGATGTAAATTTAGCTGATCTTGCCTTGAGATGTGACCTCTGAAGTCCTTTCCAGTCCTGTGAGTCTATCATTGCATGAATTCCAGCATGCTCAAAGATTAAACTGATCATCTGCAGTGGAAATGTCCACTTCCCAAGGTCTGGGCTACAGCCCATTAAAATCAGGAGGAATTTTTCCAGTGACTTTAATAAGCATTGGATCAGGCCCTAATTGAGTGTGTAATTTGGAGCTGCATATGGAATTTGGTCCACAATTTTGTTAATGGCATTTGCAAATGGGAAGAATCCAACTCCTTTTCCCAGGGCACATTAGTTTGCAATGGTTTTACAAGAGAAAATAAACACACTCTGAAGGTGCAGTGCTAGATTTTTCATACAAAATTGAGTGGAATTGACTGAAGGCAGACACAAGGAGAAGATCTCTGGGGGGGAATTAGCAACTTTTCTCAAGGAAGAACATTTTAGACAGTTATTTTTCACATCAATTAGGCAGGACCAGACAGAAGGAGACAGCTGAAACTATGTTAACAACACTTCAAAAATAAATAGGTATCATGAACATGGGAATGAAATGTTTGTCTCTGCCAAAAGATCAAATTAGCTGAGAGTGTGAAAATGAGCAGAGCAAAAGAAAGGGAGACATTAAAATTGTCACTGGATTCAATCATTTGTGTAGTGAGTGATGAGGAAATATCCATTTTCCCATAGTCTGTTACCAAATAACATAAGGATTTTTTTCCACTCTGAACAATCAATTTAATCACAAGCACTTTTGCCAGCTAAAGGTCTGCCTCTGCAATTGCACTTTTATGCAATTGAGAGGAATATTGGATGCATGAAGTTCTACATAAAGTTAAGAGCTTGCATATTTGCAAGATCACAGCTCCTGTGGGCATCCATGGCCACTCTGCTTTTGTGGATTGTGGGCATCTCCTGGAAGTTCTTTCACGTTTACCTTTGTCTAGTGGCACGAAACAGGCAAGGGCTTCTAATTCTTCTTTAACTGAGGCAGGAAGCTCCTACAAATGTGGGGCTAATACACACATGAAAACTCTGTGCTTTTGACTAATTTATTATGTCTAGAAGTAAAGACACGATGTTTCTAGAATCATCTCCCCATTTTGGTTTTTTTTTGTTTCAGATGTGTTTTGTGTCTGCACAGAAGCTTGAACACTCTACCTGGGAGATCATTTATGAAATATTTACTTTGCATTCTGGGAAGAAAAAAAAAAGAAAAAAG
Organism: Notiomystis cincta; assembly: GCA_013398075.1. NCBI lineage: Eukaryota > Metazoa > Chordata > Aves > Passeriformes > Notiomystidae > Notiomystis > Notiomystis cincta. The sequence continues at coordinate 342,525 of VZRX01013612.1, read as the reverse complement.
GTCTGCATATTATTATGGATGGAATCTTTGACTGCCAAATACTGAATTATTTATTGCTTAATTGTGCAAGTGATATCCATGAGGACCTGTTAGATTTCAATATGCAATTGATACACTCCACAAAAACAGGGCTATGTCTTTCAGACTTTATTCTGATGCTTTGGTGGGTCACCTTAAAAGAGGTACAGACAGTTTATAGAGACAAAGCAGGCATACCTGACAGCATTTTGGAAGTTGCAAGGACTAAAAGGGCCTGCAGAAAGCCCAATGTAGCAAATGATGCTCTGGCCTGGATCAGCCCATGTGGGACCTTTCCACTTCCCGCCCATGTGCACTCACCAGCCAGCGATCTGTCATGTTTTTCTGATGCTCCCCTTCCCTGTGGGCAGCCCAGTCCCTTCTGTCCTTCAGCACAGTCCTATCTATGCTATGGACACTGCAACCATGTTCAGGGTTTTCCACCTACAACTGTGAATATCTACCATTTTCCTCCTGGAACTCCAAGCAAGGAAGGTTAGGAGACTGTCCCCATTTACCTGCTACTTTGGCCCTGTGCCAACATACCTGTTGCAGACAAAAACATAAATAGACATCTCACAGTTAGATTAATACAGTTAAATGCTTGTAAATATTTTGTGAGCATGCTTTTAATACAGACTTTAACTGTGCAGTCTTTATTTTAATGCCACACATTTCCTGTTTTCAATTCTGCTCTTCAGTGGGAAACACATTACAGTGGGAGAGACTCATCTGTTTCCAGCCCATCACCCTGAAACTAATTCTGTCCTCTTTTGCTGTTTTTTTTTTTCTCCCTCTCTCCTAATTCATGTTGTTCCTGCCTCTGTATTCCCATTAGCTTGCAGCCAGGCCAGCAACCTTCCCCTACTTTCCTCTTCAAAGGAGGCCAGTGGGTTTTCCCTCCTTTTTCCCTAGTATGAGAAAAAGAAATTTAATAGAAATTAATAGCAATCTAATAGAAAAACAGAATTAGCCACTGCAAATCTGGAATGCGATTTTTTCCTTGTACCAGGCCATTCCTTGCATTTTTCCTTCCATGAGCAAGACAAATAATAGAAAAGAGGAAAATGAGAACCTACAGTGGATCAGAGAGTAGTCTCTATTCATTAATCACCCTCCCTCTCTGGGTCAGCACCAGAAGCTTCAGAGGATCCCACATTTGAAGACAGCAGCTAGTGAATCTTCCACATTGAGATTCATCCTATTTTTAAATAGTGGCTTAATGCTTAAGATCTGAAGCAGCATCTTCAATACCTTTATGTGATTTTGTTCTCTTCATTCTTTCCTTTCCAGTAATTCTAGTGTAATTTGTGAAGTTATCAGCAGAGTTTATGTTTTCTTCCAGATCACTGATAAAGATATTGAGCTGTATTAGCTCCTTTGAAGCTGTTAAAGAACCCATTAGAAGAGAGTAGAAACATGCTGATGTAGCTGCTAATTGGTTCCCAGAGCATTTGATATAGGTAAATTGATTTTGTATAGTACTGCATTTTTTTTTACCAGATTGTCATGCAAGGCTACATTGAATGACTTAAAGTAATCCATGTGTATTAACTCAATATATCTATCTTAAGCAACTACATTTTAGTCTCATCTTATTGCTTGAATGCATCTATTTTCCACACAAAAAATATATTTATTAACATTACATAAGATACTACCTATGAATTAATTTCTATTTATTTCTGTCTTTATAATATGTTTTCATTAGTATTTTGCCCAGGGTTTATATAATGTTTATCATTATGTAAAACCCCTTGCATTTATTCTTTACAGTGTGCCACATTCACTTTTTACCAGTCATCTGAAATCTCCCCTGTGCACCAACAACATTATTTCAGAATGAAGATGAATGGCTCCAACAGTATTTCCACTGTTTTTTCTTTTTTTGGTCATACTCACTGGGAGCATTGAAACCTGAATTCATATCAAAGGCAAGAAAGAAATCATTGCATTTTGCTCTTGTTGGCTATTCAGAGACTATACAATTGTGACAGAAAGAGCTGAGCTGGATTTTAGACAAAGCCTCAGTATCAAGACTTTTAACCAAGTTAAAATATTGGATGTTCAATCTTAGGGGTGGCTAAGCCCTAATAAGATTACTTTTTAGGCCATATTCACATTCTATCCAGTTCACTCTTTAAGAGACCAGTGTAAGATTGAAAACCTCATTTCACTTTTCAGTAAATATAAAGGGAAAAAATGGTGAAGAAATATCACACATGATGTCAGTGGAATACTCTAGCTTTCCCAAATATATGATGGTTTTTAAAGAACAGTCTAATTCTCAGATTTAAAGTGTGACTTAGTAAAAATGTAATGATAGAGCTCCTTGCTTTGCTGTGCTGGATCAAAGCTACCCAGATCAATCCTCCTAAGATTTGCTGAAGATTGCATTTCAGGCTTGGAAACCCAACTCAGAATGTGAAAATGGCCTAAAGAGTAATCTTTTTTGCTTAGCCCCCCCTAAGATTGCACATCCAATATTTTAACTTGGTTAAATGTTTTGTAACTGATGCCCAGTCTTCACAGACCTGCTCTGAGTATAAAAGATGCAAGTGAATAACAACTGTGACATTATAGTAATGGTTATGTTTAAAAATGGTGACAACTACAAAATCTTACAGAGATTTTCCATCTCCTCATCACACACTTTCTATGACATGGTTGTGTATAAAATCAGATGGCCTAGCTTGAAACACATCCTTCTTACATTTCTAGAATGATCTGAAAACACCAAGTTTCTGAACCCTGCATTTCCTGCCTGTGGCTGCCTGACTTGAAATATACGTTGGAATTACCTAACATTCAGGGGTTTGTTATGGCTTGAAGCTCCCACTAAATGGAAGGAAAATTTCCAAAAGCTGATTGAAAATGGTGGGGATCACGTCTTTCCTCGAGTTTCTTGAGAAATGAGGACTTCTCATGGGAAACCTGGCACCATTTCACCAGGAAAGCGAGCTGTCTTTGAAAGCAGACCTGTCAGAAAGCTGCCTCAATAACTTCAGTCTCTCCTGCACTACCAGAGACCTGGGCTGAGTCATTTTGCCAAAGAGCTAAATAACCACTTTCCTAGAACTTTGAAACCTGTGGCTCCCAGACATCCTTACCTCACTGTCATGGATGTGATGAGAAACAGGCTTCTCAGATGGCAGCTCTCTTTCTAATCTAGTAGTTGCTTCAGGCCCTGTAATTTTTTCAGCTGTGTCTATCACACAGGGGAGGGTGCAATTTTTTGCCATGGTGTGCATCTTTCCCTGGTGAGTCACAGTGAGATAAGGTGAAGTGTCTGAAAGACATGCCCGCTGACAGTGATGATTTGATGACTCAAGCCTTGCGGATTTTCTAAGGCATCAATTTCCTCCTGGGAGAATTAAAATAAAAATCCCTCCATTTTACCTTTCAGTGATGGATGTTGTGTTATTGTAAAGTCTTTATGCTGCCAGCAGCATCTACTTAAGTACATACTACATGCTGTGGTTAAATCAGTCAATGTAAATCTACTTAGATACATTTATCACCATCTCATCCTTTCTTCTTTAGTCTTCTCTGGAACAATTCGTGCAGAACCACCCATCATTCCAAGACATAATTCAGACAGCACCAAGCTTCATGAAAAGCTAAATCATGTAGGCAGGGTGGCTATATAAATATACTGGAATGTATTAGCCAGAGCCCTTTGTCCAGAGCTCCAACTCAGTAACTGGTTTGTCATGGACTGCATGAATGGGTATCATCTTTTACTCTGTGGACTTTGCACTTGGTAGATTCAGGCATACCCACAGGTAAAGATATGGTATCATTTTTTTAATAGGTGGAGTATAGGCACCTCATGTACTTTTATCTTATGTTTGTTTATGCTTATTTATTAGCTAGGGTTCTCAAGTAACAATGGTGTTAAGGTGGTGTGGCTGTGCTATGAAATGAGTGTATGTGCACTCTGACCATTTACAACGTGATATCCTTTTTACCCCAAATCTGATTTTCTACTTCAGATATGCTTCTGTTTCTTATCACCTCAGAGGGGTTGTGACCCACCATGAAGAGGATCTTCCAGAGGATCTACATATTCATGTTGTTTGTCCCTTCTTTTCAGTTCTAAACATTATTTTCCCTCTTCAGAATTTTGTCATTGACAAGACATTCTGTCTTCATTCTCATTCCAAGAAACCTATTTATCCTCCAGAAATTTCATCACCTAAAACACTGAAGGAAAAAACAAATACTGTGATGAAAACCTTATAAATATAAAAGAAAGTTTCATTTTCTGGTATCTTTATCATAAGTAAACAAGTTAATCTGTTGAAACCTTTTCCTACATCAATATGAGTTCATATTTCCAGCATACCTCAATAATTCTGTCCCTTCTTACTGAGATTATAGGGAGAACCATTCTGGTGTCAAAGGCTGTGGTGTAGGAGGAGTGCTTGGTTGGCTGCCAGCAGGCAGTTCAGGTTGCCACCTTGAAAGCAAATTTTCCTTGAGAATCAGGAATGACTTAGAGAAGGTGGCAAAACTCGTAGGACAAACAGTATCTCTGAAGGGAATGCTGCCAGGAAAGCTATTTAATTCTCATTTGTGTTTTTGACTGTCTCAAGAAATAGCACAGAAAAGTTACATCTTTATTTTGAATGTCCTTCTTTCTGAGGGTTCTTATTAGATTCCTTCTACACATTTTATGGTTTTTGGTAAATATCTATGGTGCAAAATTGTCCCAAAGTTGTCTTATGTGATGAACACACACAAGAACTTGGATATTTGTAGGGATTCTATAGGTTTGGTGAGGACTGGGTTTTCTGCAGAGCTAGAATATGGAAATGCATTGTGTCATCCAGGTTACATCCATTGCTCTTTCTTGCTAAACCCCTGTGAGAAATCCAAGACATATTTGTCAGCAAAGCTGCCAGTGTCTTTGAAGGAAACAGGATGTCTTTTATAAGGTGATTAACCTACATTTCAACCCTATTAAACAAGTGAAGAGAAACTGTTGCTATCCTCCTAAACATTATTTATTTATTTTTAGTCAGTAACAACAATGCTATTGCTTGCCCCCTAAGTCATGTTATATTGACCAAGAGGAAGGAATGTGATGTTTTTCCTCAAGGGCATCTCTCAGACTTGTAAGCTGACTTCCTTATTGATTGGTTCTTGTCAATATGTAATCGGAAGCATAGGTATCATTTCTGTTTTAGTCTGTAACAGATCATTTCCCCAGAGTACTCTACTTGATGTAGGGGAGTAGGGATTTAGTTGTTAGGTATTTATCTTCTTATTTAAACATGTATTTTACTGCTGTGCAGAGAGCAGGAGTGGCTCTGACTAAGTAAAATAAATGGACTTTAGGGGAAAGGCATTTTTGTTTTCTAAAATTCCCAGTATAGCAAACACAAAGGTTGAGTGTTTCATCATAAATAAGGTGTGTCTCAAAGAACTTTTGACAGATGATGAGAGAGAGAAAGCTCAGGTTCTCAGGGAGATTTTGAGAAAACAAGGTCAGTACTTTTCAAAGAAAGTTTTTTAAAGTCTTTCAGGCAGTCTCAGGGATAAAAAATGAGTAATTTAACAGCCAGAAAAAAGAAATCCTTCCCAAGCTGTTAAATGTTTCATACCTAACCAGGAGCCTCAAAATTCTCTTCTTCACACTAAATTATGATATCTTATTAAAAACTTGTTAATTGGTGTGCCACTAAATGCGAGTTTGTACAGGTCTCTTACACTTCAAGTTCTGTCAGTGTACTATCTTCAAGTTTTCACAAAGTCTGTGTTACAAAACAATTCCAGGAACACTTCTACAGCTCTGCCTTGAAAACACAATGATTATGAATGAGCAGCAGAAGCCTGTCTTCCTATTTGTAGAAAACACACAGCAGTGGTGATAATGCAAACTAATCTGCATCAAGACCCACTTGGTACTACCAGAAATAAAGGCATTTTGCAGTAAGGACTCTTCTTAATTCAAACAGGAGTAAACCCACCTGAAATAGATATGAAAAAAGATGTATTAGGCTACATTATGCTTATTCTTTCTCATCTTTAACCTGCTAAATGTGGCTAACTATTGATTTTATAGTCTTCAGTGAAAAGTCTAATTTTTGGACAGTGAGAGAGCATTTATATCAAGCAATGACTTTATCCCTGGTCCAGCTGGCAAGAAACAGTTGATCAAAAGAGGACCTTATTGATGGCCAAGAACCCCATTACACAATGAAGACATCCATCCTATCATTGATGTCAAGTCCTCAGGGAGTAACCAGTACCAATCAACAAAGGCATTTGTACAACACCTTTAGCTAGTCTATTCTGATTGTTTTAACATTTTTAAATAAAATTATTCTCTAGCCTTGTATTAAACAACACCAAGGGGGAATAAAAAAATAATAATCCTGCAGCTTACTGTTTTCCTTTCAGGGAAGGGAGGCAAAACCTGGTAGTGGCCTAAACAGTTTTGCAGATTAGGTGAGGGGGTGGAGGTAGGAAGTAGCTACACAGACTATTTCATCAGCCTGGCTGTCCTGATTTCAGTGCAGTGCTCAGGAGATCACAGCAGGGTGTCCTATGATGCTCTTTGCAGAGACTGAAGCTGCAGTGGTGAAGATTTTGAAGGCCAAAATGTCAAATCCTTTTCCTTAAGTACCTCGAGACACAACCTTCAATCTTCAAAAGGAAAGCAGAGGAGATTTATTTTCCAGCCAATTGTATAGCTCCCCTCTCATCACTAAATTCAACTCCAAGCTAACATAGAGCATCACAAGCACATGTTTTCAAGCCATGTAAAATGTCCCACTGCCAACACAAGGACTGGTCCATTCCCTTTAAACACCCAGGGGCAAACCAGCATTCATTTCAGATTTTAACACACTGATAATAGTTAAGGGGCATACTTAGGCTTTCCATTAATTAAGTGCATCACCCTTTAGTTTACAGTTATGTACCTGGGTTCCTTCTTGTTTATGCACAGCTGGAGGTAAGATACATAATTTTTTCAAGATAATTGTAATTGCTTTGAAGCAGGGAACAAACAGATCCTCCTGGGTATTTTCCAGCAGTAACTAAACTTGCAACGTACGAAACGTCTTCGAAATACTGGTTTCTCATTACACAGAGAAGTGGTGTTCTGTGCTGTTATTTGAGTTACAGTGCTTCTTGTGTAGTGCTGTGCATGGAATTTATCATGGAAGTCAGAAAAGTCTTAGTCCAAAACCCTGTTTTTCCTTAAAAACCCTAACTTTTCATTCATAGTCCTCATAGTTCTGGTAACAACTTTGAAAATATGAGCCAAACAGTCCAAAAAACTGCTGGTGTGGTTAAACATCTTGAAACAATAGCACCAAGCAGAATGAAATACTGCATACTTCTTAAGAGAGAGTTAATTCTTAACTCCTAGACACAAGTCTGAGGGAGGGGCATAAAGAAGGTCAAAAAAGTAAATGTACACCAACATAAAAACATACAAGAGAGGAAGTGTCTTAGGAGCCATACTAATCATTGTTGCCATCCAAAGCAAGTGGTAACTGGAAGCTCACTTTCTTCTGAGAGCTACTATTCTTAATTTCTAAGCAGATGCTGGCCACTCTGGTCCCTCTCTTCTAATGGAGAAATCAAATAACTTAGCAAAAAGATTCTCAGATCCTCTTTTTTCTGGTTTTTGGGAGTTCATCTGGACTGCAGGATCCCCCAGGAATGCATTCACTTTCTGCAAAAAGACCAGCCACACACGTTTCAAGCAGCATTTAAATCCCAGGCAAGTAATCCACAGACTACAGGCTGCAGACAGCTCTTTTTCAGGAGCAAATTATTCAAGTGCAAAATGGGAGCTATTTTGTTCTGCTTTATTGAAACCAGACATATCCTCAAATCAGAGGCATTTAAAACATTTATTAGCATTAATCATTGTAGGTTAAATAAAACACAAAAACTACATTTTAGGGGAAAAATATTATTAGGTATGATACAATTAATATGTAAAACAGAAGGTAAAGTATTAACAGATTGCAGCATCCCATACATGAAGCGAGTGGGTCCAGCCCAATCAAAGCTCTTATATAAACAAAACAGAGGAAGAGTACCTAGCAGGTGATTTTAAACTGGCAATTTATCACTGACTCTGGTTTAAATAATTAAGGGTGGGTTAGTAAAATATATCACTGTACTGAAACAGTCTGATGACAGTCAGAATGCTCACACATCTAGTCATGCTTATTCCCATGTGCCATGAAGGATTAGTGCAGACATGGAATGACAGGTAAGCTTTTTAGGTATTGATACAGACTCATGTTACATTGCAGCACTTTAGACAGACATGTTGTACTGTGAGCAAAAACAGTAAGTTTTTTCTTTTGAATGTCACTTTATTACTTCTGAGTCCCAGTTCCTGAATAACAACCCTTTTTAGATTTCTCAATCTGCAAGACAAACATTTTCTAGAATATGCCATTTTCATGCACAAGAATGGCAAGTCAAAAATTGTACCTATGTATATCTCTATCTTCTTGCTATCTTTGATCCACAACTTTTAAGTTCATAAAGGTGAAATGATCATTAACAAAAAAATGTACTTACAGAATACAATGTATAGTATATGAGAACCAGACATAGTGAAAAAACACTACATGTCAGCAGAACAATATAAAACTGTACTTATATACACACATATATGCAGAGCATATACAAAAACTAGTTCCTTCATAATTTTTTTAAAACTAGTTCACAACAAGCCAGAAAAGCAAGTCACCCTCAACTGGACAGTCACAGTCTTGAGTCTCGGTGCAAACAAGCTCCACCAAATACCCTTGGCACCATATCCTGTGCCTCAGTCCTGCTGCCAGCTCTCTTGAGAAAATCAGTCTTGGACAAACCCAGCACCAGCTGGCTAACCAAGAACTGCAGTGTTGATATTATTATTATTATTAGAGAAGATCAGTTACACAGTCAGGTGCTCCAGTACAGTAATTTAGCTTTTCACCAGCCATTAACTACTAAGAGGAATTCCAGTTGCTGCTGAAACTTTCAACTCTGAGATTGGGTTTTTTCTTGTCATTTTTCTGGCTGTTTATGAAGGGTGGTGGTACTTTCCAAGCAACATGGGCAATCAGTAGAAGCAGAAATCATTAATTTTACATTTTAAAATCACTATTCTTATAACAAATCATTTCTCCATTTGAAGAGGCACATTTAAGCTGCACCTTAGCTTTGACAAACAGCAGAGAGGCAACAACATTGTCAAAGGTGAGCCCTGTGTTCAGAGAAAATGTGAGGTACTCTGCACAGCACATTGGCCTGTTATTTTTCTTCTGGCTTCCCCACTGAAGCTCCCAGTAACCCAAATCTCTGGAACTTACACAGTCAGAATCCTTATTAATTTAAATCTTTTTCTTGACTAAAAGCAGAATAAAGTGATTTAGATTTGACCCACCAAAAGCAAAATCTATTTAGTCACCATTCAAATTTTAAAATCTGTCAGAGATCCATTGTAAAAATTTCCAATTTAAAACTATTTTAACATATAACTCATAACCTGTTCTGATTCACATACTGCTCAAAGCCATCTGTGAGAGCTGGTTGTTCAGGACAATATCCCATAAAGATCAGCATCAATTGCCAGTTCTAACATAAATTAGAGTATACAAGGTACTCACAAAATTGTCTTACAAAGCGTTCAGACATCTCACTTAGGCTTTAGTAAGTTTTGAGATGCCATGTTAAAAAAATATAAAAATATGTAACAATGATTTACAAAAGCTTAAAAATCAATTATGGATAACTGCTATATGTTGAACTAAAGTTTATGACACCTCTAAAACATGGGTTTCAGCTCACCTTGTTTTCGAGGTAACTGGTCTAGCCTCTTATTGGGTTTTACTTAGGAGGAATCAGATCTCTTCCAGCATTGGGTCAGAGACCCCCATAAAATGTATGAACCTGTGATGTTGATAAGTTTGGTATTTCCTTAGCACTGAAGGCCACATTAAGCTTTTCCCTCCCCAGCCAAGTGAAAGAGCCAGGCATCCTTGGCAAACTTGCTTGTACTGGGATGGAATTAAATGTTCCCTAAAGGAGCCTGTCTCTCTCCCCAGCTATCAACAGTGATGATTACTGTATTTTCACTTAAATAACCCTGGACTATCAGTAAAATAGTTGCTGCAATGAGTCAGAGACATGGATTGTATTCAGCACAGCTGAAAACTGAAAGTTTACCCAAAATATCCAAGGGTGTATTTTCTAGAATGAGTGTTTTCAAAGGAGGCCAAGATATAGGAGAAATTGATTATATGTGAAAAAACAATGCAGTATAGATTCTTAGATAAAATCCAAAGGGTTATTTCCCACCTATACTACTCCAAGCCCTCCAAAGACAAAATGTTCCTGTTGATTTTATCTGGCTCTGTTTCAAGCCCTAACAATTAGTGACATTTTATCTAAGCAATCTCACAACCAGCCAATAAGGTCTGGTTTTTTATGTATCAACACGGAAACCACGCTCTAGGCTGCCTGCTCATGATTTATTGTGGAAAGTTATTTTTCCCTTTTGTTTGCTTTTCATAAGCCCTCCTGAAAATGTGCAGTGACAATAATTTTCCTAATAAGAGAACAAATTAATGTTGTGGAATTCAGGCTGGGCTCTGGTTTTGAATACAGCATTTCTTACACTAATTCCCGTTTCCAATGAAACTGATGAAGAAGATAAATTTGGATTTTATCATCTCAGTCACACACATTCATAAAGAATAGAAGTGGAAAACACATATGGTTTTACATTATTTCTAGTTCATAACCCTGTGTAGGGATTTTTTCCTCCACTGCATTTCCAAGTGCATCACGCTTCAAAGATATCACACAGTGTGTCTTCCACACCACATCTCCACACAAATGAGGAGACTATTCCACAAATTCAGGGAATTACACTTGTAAGCAAACATTCAGGTTTGTTTTATTAGATTCCAGCCTCTAACCCCAAATTATACTGTGCTCTCTCATGCAGGTTTTTGTACAGAAATATCATTCTTTGAACTCAAAGACCTCTGGGAGCACAGCAGTGAGACCATGAGGAGTAGGACACTGTGGCACACTCTTCTGGAAACCAGTGAGCAGGCAACTTTGAACACAAGCAACTTTAGTCTGGGGCACAGATCTGGAGGAACCCTGGTAAGTGGTGGAAATTAAGCCTGTATTTTTACATTTTCAGTAATTACTGAAGCCCACACCCTGCACAGGGAATCATTCCAGTCAGCACAGCGGCTGCATTTTCCCTTCTTTCTGGAGCACACTGGAACTGTATGGGGTCCAGCAGTTTCCTTCATGACAACTCCTTCTTCCACATACACAGCACTTCTTGACATAGATTTTGACTTCCAGTCCATAAAAACTGCATTCACTCATCCTTTGGATCCGCTTTTTTCTTCAGTTAGCAAATTCAGTCCACTTTTTGATGATGTTTACTGAAAGTAGGAGATGAAGCTGCAGATTTAGAAAAATTGTGAAGCACAGTCCAGCTAAAAAGATGGCAGAGAAACCGTAAGCGAAAATTCAGGTTTTATGGAGTCTTTTTCACCCTATTATTACAGAGAAAACTCTAAAAATGTGCCAAGTCCACATTGCAAATGTAAGAAGATAAAGTTTTTGCAGCAAACCTAAATTTTATATATAAACGGATCTTTTTATTAAAAAAAAAACCCCAAAAAAGCAGTTGTTGGTTTAAACAGAGAATCGGAGTACTTTGACATTGTAATTTTGACAGGATATTAGAGAGGATTTTCCAACTGGGTTTTGCAAAATCCCTTTGAAGTAAAGCCTTCTGCTTCTGGTCCTTGTGTTATTGCTCATGGGAAGTACTGAAATTACTGCTTTCAAGATAAGGAGCCACGTCACTGAGATCACAAAGTCCTTTCTCAGTGAAAAAAAAACCAAAAAAAGCGAATGGTGCTGTTTTTCAAGTAAATCTAAAAAGATCAAGTTGGGTCAGCAGCACCGCCTACCCGTCTGTGAAGTCTGCCTCCCAAGTTTGATTGCTCCATTGTTACTGTTTTCATGAGGATCTAAGGGTGGAATTTGCCGACCTGAAAAACATGAGGAGACATGAATTCAATTTTCCTGATATAAGAGTAACACCCCATGCAGGTAACAGTTAGAAGAATTTAGCTTGCATAAGAATTACATCTGTGAAAGTTTACAAGTAAACAACCGTACCTTGAATATTTTTCCTTGTATATTGCTTATGAAAAAAGACTTTCATATTAAAAAAAAATGAAATATGGCTATTGACAAGGACTGAAATAATATGATCCATGTATTTTTTAAAAATAATTATCTTACTAAGCTCCTTACAACTTAGAAAGAGAAAATTCTCATCTCTCTCCTAATTCCACTTATATATGAATGGTGCAAGTTTAATGAGATTGTGCCCATGCTAAATCTGCATGGCATTTAGTCCTAGCACACTGGAGTTTTACAAAGCACTGTAAATAAACACATGGTGCCTACAAGAAAAACAGACCTGTTCTACCCAATGAATGCCTTCCTCTTTTTTAGGGGTACCCACATCCTTCCAGTTGACAGCTTCGGTTACTTAACATCACCACCACTCCCTCCTGCACAAACTCTCCTGATTTTTTTAATCATCTTATGGAGTAATTATTTCAAGTGTTTGAAAGAATTTCAGCCATTACAGGAGAGCTAGAGATCTCTCCTGGGGCAGAAGGGCACTGCTCCAACTCCCTCCCCTGTGTGCCCCTTTAGTACTGCTGCATCTTTTGTCTAACTGGCTTCCTATTAGTGGACAACCTGTAACGTGCTTAATAGTAAAAATTATAAACAAAAGAAAAGATTCTCCCAGGACAAATCCGTTCTGTGTCTCTCTCTGGTGTGCACCTGGCTTTTGCATTAAACTCTTGTGTGAGCTCTTCATCAGTACCTTGAGATCTTACAGTCATGGTAATGTACTTTCTCATCACTTTGTGGATTTCCTAAAAAATTTTTTCTGAAGCTGAATCCATTTCTTATGAATTATTCCTGGGTTTAACATTACCCATGTTAAATAACATGAGTTAAAATATTTAACATTTGTTTCTTATATACCCCTTTCAGAGAACACAGAGTTTCTGTGAACAGTTCATCATAACCCACATGGATTTTACAGTTTAGATTTCCCCATCTTCTTACCATATATTCTATGAACTATGTACCTATGTTGAAGCCTGAGTCCTACAAATTATTTGGGGGAGTGGTTGTGGGTGGGTGAGTTAAAAGCATTCAGGTAGAATTCAATCCAAATGAAATCTAACAGTAAAACTTGATCTGTAAAACTTGCCCTTAAATTACCTTTGGCCAAGATTCAAATTTTCTCTTATTCAGTTAGTTCTGCACAGGTATGCTGTACAGGAAAAGTGTGACTTTTAAAGCAGATAAACTTGTGTGTTTGTACAATTGAATAAGAAAGGGGAAAATACTCACATTACTAAGGTAAAGATACTGTATCTGATCCAACAGAGTGAAAAATGTGTATCTTGAGGGTCAAAGCATGTATAAGCACTGACATTACAACACTGAACTCTATTCGGGTCACTAAAATATCAACTTGACATCCTGCTTAACATTCTGTTCAGACTTCATGTTTATGAAGTAAAATAAAAAGCAGAATAGGTGGTTATAGACCCAGCTGTTACATGCATTAGTTCTGTTGGCTTTGTTTGGAGACAAAGAGAATCCAGTAATTCTTAAAACTCTAGAGAATTTGAAGAACATGGTGTTTGTGAGAGGCTTTCCAAGAAGGCAATAGCGACCTGCAGGGAACTTCTGCATTAGGTACCTAACACTTCCAAAGGGCTTTCAACTCAGTCCCAGCAAAATAAAACCCTGTCAACCTGACCCAGACAGAGCACAATGTAGCTAAAAACCTGCAATCTACAGACATGGCTTCCATAAATAATTTGCCATTAAGCAAATACCCTCTGAACATTTGGTTCTTCTAACAGTAGCTTTGGAAGAGGAGAGCTTTAATATGCAAACTAGCCTAACTTTCATTTTAGAACTCTGCATTAAACAAAGATGTTAACCCTAGTTGTTTTTCATTCAGCTTTTCATATTTCTTACAAGTTTCAAGTCTTTCCAACAGTACTCCTGACATGTATCTTTGAGGCAAAAACCTTGCAGGCTTCAAGGTCAGTGAGCAGTTTGTCCAGTTCAGACCAGGACACAATATATATGTTGCTAAGAATCACCCAGATTTAGGTAATTTCTCAAAACAATAAACCCCACACATTATAAATAATGACAAAAATTCTCTAGACCTGTTTGCTGGTTAGTTATTCTGGCCTTCGAATTTAAGTACTTAAATGTTTGTCAGGATCTAGCCATGTTTTTGGCTGTTCTGATACCAGCATCCCCTCCTTGAACTCAATGCAAGGAAATAAATGTTTAAACAGTCAAAACTTTTACTGTTTTCAAGTTTGAGAATATTTTTTCAGTAGGTAATCTTCCCTCACTTATTTCTCTTATTACCAGAATTTTTAAACCATCAAGTTAAATCATTTTAGCTTTAATAGCAAGACATCTTGCCCAAGCAGCTTTTACCATGACAGGAGTAACTATCTTGGAGCATAAAACTCAGTCTAACACTTGAGAACCAGCTCCACAGCAAATGATACAGTGATTTTTCATCAGGCCTCAGGAAAAGTGAAAGAAATCTCTGACTGACTGCCTTTCCCTAGGCCTCCCTGACAGCAGGCACTGTAACAGAGAAAGGCCTAAGCAGCAGCAGCAGAACACTTAGGATGCGCAGTGAATGCTGAGCCTGCATCTACACTTCCTGCTTCTAATCCAGCTCAATCACTATTGCCACCTAAAAGCACTGTGATCATCTCATCTTGTCATTCAGCTCCTGATAAACATGGCATCAATACTGCTGACACCAACTCAAATATAGCTGGCACTGAGTCAGGATCAACAGAGATCACAAACCGAATTAATTTTGGAAAGTATATACTCATTTAAAATTTGTATCTCACTGGCATCCATAGTCTCTGTTCCAGAACAATAAAAAAATACCCTGGTATTGAATATCATAAATTAATAGTTCTGTAGGTTATTTCTTTCATGCAGTTTATGTCAGAAAGAAGCAGCAGTCTTCTGACATCCAGCCCTGTGATTCTCATGCTGAAGAAATAAAAACATTAAGGCAATTCCTCTTCAAACTGAAGACTGCTTGGTAAAAATAGAGTCAGCTTAAAAGGACCATCAGAGATTGAACTCCTAGAATAATAGAATGGCTTGGGTTGGAAGGGACCTTAAAGATCAGGGGAGTTCTAACACCCCTGCCATGGGCAGGGATGTCACTCACTAGATAGGATGCTCAGGGTCCCATTCAACCTGGCTTTGAACACTTCCAGGGACGGGGCATCCACACCCTCTCAGGACAACCTGTTCTCATCTCTTGCTTAACTTAAGGTGACAAACTAGACCACATATAGTCTTTGCGCTGTTTTGAAGAGCAGGATACAACTTGCCAGCTTGTCAAAGATCATCAGGAGAGCATTTTAGGATTCCAGAAGAAATAGCTAATCACAGAGAATGCAGGCATATTTATCTAAGAATTTTCCAGCTGAACTGGTGAAACAGGGAACTTAGGGATATAATATTATATGGTATAAAAGTCCCATATGGTTCCTATTGCTGAGATTCCTACAGAGTAAGTTGCTGACTGCAATTAAAAGTTTGATTTTGCACTATTATTAAATATAAGATTATATATTTTGATTTCATTTCACTAAGGAAACACTAAGACCATGTTTCACAGATTTTGTG
This sequence comes from Notiomystis cincta, assembly GCA_013398075.1. Taxonomy (NCBI): domain Eukaryota; kingdom Metazoa; phylum Chordata; class Aves; order Passeriformes; family Notiomystidae; genus Notiomystis; species Notiomystis cincta. The sequence goes on along the minus strand of VZRX01013612.1, from coordinate 326,712 downwards.
CAATGAAACTGTAACCATCCACCTCTGTACATTCCTGAAGAGGTCTTGGCGTCCTCCATTCTCTCATTCCAGTAAACACTGATGTGCAAAATAGAAAGCGTCAAAAGAGACTGCTCAAATGTAGGGTTACAGAAATTGTCACAGTTCTGAAGTGAATCATCCAGATTAACAGATGAAAAGCATTAAAGCAATTGCATCTCCTCCTTTCTGGCATGTTTGAGTCGGGCTGAGGCAGTCCAGGATGAAGGTCAGAGTCTTCTCCAAAGCCTGGTAGAGTTCCAACTCCTGCTACTGAATCTGAGGTTTGTTAAGAGATTAATCAGCACTGTGGGTGTTGCTGTTCTAAGAGTGCCAGAGGCAAAGAGATTGGGAAATGGGAGGGTGGAACAAGAGATAAACAAAATGGGAATGAAGGAAAATGAAAAGTGGAGCAGAGAAGCAAGAGAGACAAGAGGGACTGGGTAACAGGTCAGTGAGCAGAACTTGAAGAAAGATGGGCAGGGATTGCTCTGCTGCAGCTGGAAGCAGGATCCATCATCACAATAATAAAAGCTGCTCCCTTTATTCCTTTTTGAATGTGATGCTCCAGTTGGAAGCTGTGATATTCACTAGCTCAGAAAAATCAGGCTTGGAGTTGAACTTTCTGCTCTTGTTTGGGTTTTTTAACATGAAACTAGTTTTGTCATTGATCTGTAAAAGACTGCATGAAAGGGAGGGTTGGGATCAGCCTTAAAACTGAGCAGAAGGCTCAGTAAAAAACCTGCGACAGTTACCATGCTGACAAAGAGACAATCACAACAGTGCAGCAAACAGATCACTCACTTACTGTGGAAACAGATGTGATGAGATCAACCTGAGCTGGCACATCCAGATGATGAAGTCAAGTCCCAAAGACTCACAGAACCACAGAATATGTTGAGTTGGAAGGGGCCCAGAAGAATTATCAAGTCCAGCTCCTAGGCCTACACAGGACACCCCAAGAGCCTGAGAGCATTGTTCAAATACTTCTTGAATTCTGTCAGGCTGGTGCTGTGACCACTTTCCTGGGGAAAGGAATTCTAGTGCCCAGCCACTCTCTGGGTGAAGAACCTTTTCCTAATATCCAACCTAAACCTCCCCAGACACAGCTTCAGGCCATTCAAGAAGCAGAGTCCTGCTATCTAACAACAATTCTGCTAAAGATAGGAAGGAATTAGAGTGCTTCACAGTGGCTTTCCGTGCCTTTCTTTCCATCTTCCTGAAAATCATGTACAATATAATTTTTAGGGGCTGGAGAAGGAAGGTGAAATCCATTTCACTCTGCCCCAGAGCAGCAGCCTGACAGCTGTCAGAGCTCAGGTGAGCTTTTCTAATGGCTCACCTGAGAAAAAAGTTAACTTCTTCAAGCAGTGGTGCAACAGCTATACAGTGGCCAGAACCTCCTCCTCAAATTGCCAGCTGTATCAGAGCAAGATGAGCCCCTGCAAACCTCATTAATAAAGAACAGCCATCTGTGAAGACATGGCAGAGTGAAGCAGGCATATCAGATCCAACAGTTTTGGCAGGTTTCTGCACCTGTAGGACCTAAGACAGTCCCATTTCATATGTTCTCAAATTCTTTCATGCTCTGAAACCCATTTCAGTGGCATTTTAGAAGTTTCCCACATGGGTTATAAAGCTTGGCTCGCTAGTCTGTCTCTAGTTTCTTTTTCCCCCATACTTATATTGAGGTTAAGATTTCCCCAATTGACAGAGATGACTGTTTACTCATGTTGTAAGTTTTCATGCAAGGGAACACAATAAATTTTACAACAAAATCTATTGCGTAACTAAACACAGTTAAGTTGCAATTACTGTAATACTCCTAATAGCACAGCTAACAGCATCTCCATGCAAGAAAATATGGTTTGGTTTTATCTAAAGCAAAAGCATAGATTGCTGACACAAGCTCCTGTGAGGGGAAGCAGCAATACAACTACATTTTGCTCATTTAATTAAAATCTCCAGAAAAAAACAAACAAATATTTAAATCTTGTATGTATCAAAGTAAACAACAGTATTCCTAATTACTTTAATTACTAAGAGATCCAACTTTGATTCTAGGTCCTGCTGTAATTAACTTTGGGCTGTGTCAGTTTATTTATTACTGTTTTCAGTTGAAGTGCTCTCCTTGGTTGGAGAGAAAGCCTCACATTTTTAAATTTAGGAATAGTCCAAAGGTGGTTAAGTTTTGCTCCATTCACTCCATTCAAATTTTAAAGCAAGAGGAGAACTAATCCTGGAACACCATGAGCATAAACTGTAAAGAATATAATCTCAAATATAAGTTTGGACAATGTTCTTCCATCCTTTCACACCCCCTACAAAAATTCAATTATGAGTTTGGATTATCTTAAAAATTGGCATATGTGAAATTTCTTTGTATCCTAAACATACTTTCTTTTCTTAAAGTATCTTTCATAGACCTCTTCAAAGTACTTCTCAGATCTCTGCAAATCAGCAGATAAAAGGACAAAACCCACCATATTCATCACTCACAAAGCCTGAAGACTGTCCATCTGCAATTCCACCCATCCAAGTCCATTTGCACGTCAGTGCAAACACTGAATGTCTGCTGGAAAGTATCCCCCTTCCCCATTCCACAGGTATTTCATACCTTCCACTTTAGTTTGTCCAGTAGACAACTGGTTAAATTGTAAGCTCTAGAGATTGAGTTTGATTTGGTTTTTTTAATCTCCCAGTATTTCTAGGAAACAAGTATTTGGGTTACATTAAATATTCAATATATGAGCTGCTGGCAAGGCATCAGAAAATCAATAGCTTCATACATTTTATAACTGAGCATTTACCACATGAAAGGTTGAATCCCAAGACAGAAACTCTGCTCTAATTAGGAAGCCTCATCTAGGAAGAACGTTCTTATCTGGATTTTTAAACATCAGCCTGTCTCTCCTTCTCATAGTGTGAGCATCAGTAAGAGCAAGAGTGCTAACCACTCTTTCCACAGTCTCCAGAGAGTATTCTGATAATGTTCTTCCCCACTTCCTTCTCATCCTCAACAGAGGATGCTGAAATGCTTCAATCTTGCCCCCTTTGGTAGCACACTGATCTCCAATTTTTGTTGGACAATGCCTTGAACAACCTGATGTACTGAGTGGCATCCTTGCCCGTGGTGGGGGATTGAACCAGATAATATCTAAGGTCCCTTTCAACCCAAACCATTCTAGGGTCCTACGATTTGCCAGACTTTAAAGAAAACAACACATGGCTGTAACATTGTTTGTTTAAGCCCAAGTTTATTTCATGTTTCACTTGGCTAGATACTCCTCAGCAGCTTGCTTATCCCACCGCCTGCTCCCCTCCAGAGCTCCCAGTACAGCCTGGTATTAACCTGGGAGCCACAGCCTCAGCTCTGTGGCACACCAAGGGCAGCTTTTATGTAATCTGCTCTTTCATATCTGGGGCACCTTCATGCTGAGGTAGCAGGCAGCACACACAGGCTGAAGAGAAACAGCTGGGTGTGTACTAGATTTGAATAAGGTAACTAAGGCTTATTTGAGCTGGTAAATAAACAGGTGTCTGAGAACTGCAAGGGTATGATTGCCACTAAATAATAGTACACACAGGGCAGCTTGTTTAGTCTTTGAAAACCAGCCAGGCACAAGCAAAGGTCAGTGGGCTGAAGTCCCACAAAGAAGGGGCAATACAGAACTGGTATGATCCCCCACACAGGCACAACTTTATTATACTGCTATTGTATAGTACATTCCTGGCATTTTTGCTGCTGCCAAGGTATAAACCAGCGACAAGGAGCCACTGTGCCTATGATTCTTTTAAGGCTGGAATAAAAAGTTAATAACATTTGTTCCTATAGAAACTCAGCTATTAAAAAAGAACTACTGGAACAAGTGAAAAAAAACCACTAAACTGTTAAGCCCTTTTTATGTCAAAAACCTTTAGAGAAAAACATTGGGAAAAATTTAGCTCAAGTGAGGCATATACAACTGCATTAAAAATACTCGTTTCATGTTTACAAAGACATAAATCAGTCACATGATATTTCACAATCACAGCAAGCTTTCAGCCAGGCACTGCTAAACAAACCCAGGCTAAGTGGAATGGCTTACCATTTGAAATCCCATGGGTACAGCAGAACCCAGGAGCTGCAGCCCATTACTCAGCTCAGTGCAAACTCCCCAGTGCAGACAACACTGACTTTGCTGACTCTCGTGCTCAGTCTGCCTCCTCAGCCTTATTTGCCTAAGTACAGCAGCTGCAGAGTACCTCTCCCAACAAATTCGACCCATCTTCAAAAAATTAGAAACTTCTACTGATTCTAGTCCTTCACATCTTGTACTTTCTTGAGACAAATTAAGGATAAAAGATCTGTGTTGAGACTGTGCTATGAAGACATCCCTCTAAGCAGCCAAATCCTCAAATTGTGAGAGAAATTTATTTTAAAAATCCTTTAAGCACAGTAATATGTGAAATAATATGAAGCAATCTTTCTATATTCTGTGTAATTTTTCCAAGATTTATCTGCTGTCAACAAAACATATCAGTTCCCCTTTTTTTGCTTTACGCCTTCTTTCTATCATTATGAGTACATTTTTTCCATCATACTATTTCACTCCATTCACAACATTGTCCCTGGAAAGAGAGAGTTGTTAGACATCTCAGGAAGGAAAAATTTTTATGTTAAAATGCCCCTGGGAAATAAAAAGCATAGGCAAGAAGGAGGTAAATTTTTTAGCTAAAATAAAATGAAGTCTACACTTTGGGCTATCAGTTTCAAGGAGGATTTAATAGAGAAATTCTCCACACATGTTAGAATATCCTTCCAAATCCAAACTGTAAAATGGACAACACATACAGTCTACCTGCAAAGTCTAAGGTAAGCCTGCAAAGTCCAAGGTAAACAGAAATTGCTGCTTCCTTGTTCAGAGGCCAGGGAGCTGCACCATGGCCTTCATGAGCAGCACAGGCAGCATGAAAGCAAAACCAAAGCTGCAGCATCTCTTTTCGGGCACCACACAAATAAAATTAGTCAACAGGGTAGGAAACATGGCCACAGGAGGATTTCATACTCTGAAAAGGTGGAAATGCTGCTATGCAACTTGGGCAGAGACAGACTTTTTTGGAAATTGCACCAAGATTGGAGTGGTGTAAAACATTGGAAAGTTACTTGTCAATAACCTCTGCCCAGTCGCAATCATTCTAATTAATTCTACTGCTAATCAAGCATTTTTCACTTGGTTTCCACTATACTTCTATAAACACACTCTACCAACTCTCTCTTTTCTCTCTGCTGAGTGCTTGATAAGGTCACAAGCAGATCCACTGAGACCAAATATTTCTATATATAGAAGTAATTGCCTGTGGAACTTGCCTGGGTATCTAGTTCATACTAAACTTAATTTAGCTGATTTTCCTCGTCTATTATATTCATTATTAGGGACAATGCACACTGCCAGCTGCAGCAATGCCTATCAAAGATGGAAACTAATTATCTAATTACGTGGCAAGAATGAGTTCCTCTGCAAGCACATCCGCAACCATCAGATGCAGACAAACAAGTAAACTGTCACAGGGAAGAACCAGTTCCTCCAGACAGCCATGTGGCACACACCTCTTTTTTAAAAGGAGGCTAAAGAATGGCAGTGTATTCTAGGAATACTGGTTCTCATTAACCATTTCAAATACATCCCACATAAGTGAAGCAAGCATTTGACTAGGCCTCATCTGAGGCAAAATGTGCTAGATAATATCAGCTGATTACAAATATGTGAAATAAAACAAAATAAAATAAAATAACTTCAAGGGAAAAAGGTTGAGTGTCTGGACACACTGTCTCCTAGGTCTCTGCACCCCAGATCAGGATTCAGGGAGAGGAAGAAACACCAGTAGTGGAAGAAGATCAGACCATGGAGCTCTTAAGAAATCTTAACCCATACAAGCCTGAGGATGCATAGGGAGCGATGCCATTTTTTATCATCCCTGTTGTTTTTGACAGGTTGTGGAGAAAGGTGAATGCTATAACTGTCTTCAAACAGGGCAGTAACAAGCCATGAGTCTACAGGCTGGTTAGCCTCACTCTGCTTCCCAGGAAAACCACAGATCAAATCCTCTAAGAAGCTGCTTCTGAGCACAAGAAGGTGAAGAAGGTGACCAGGACCAGTCAGCATGGACTTACCGAGGACTAACCATGTCCAGCCTTCTGGTTGTTCTGTATGGCAGCATGACTGGGAGAGCACTGAATGTTGTTTACCCTGACTTTGGAAAGGCTTTTGATACTTCTCCCTACAGCACCCTGGTACATCCAAACTGGGATGCTACAGTCTAGATAGGCAGGCTATTAGCTGTGTGAGTAGCTGGCTGGAATATCAGACTCAAAGGTCAGTGGTGTCTACCCACAGGCCAGTTACCTTGCTTAATACCTTTTATCACAGCCTGAAGGATGAAAAAACAGGAACCCAATTCAGCTCTCAGGTGACACCCAACTCAGAGGTGCATTCAGTGTCCTTGAGGGCAGGGCTGCTCTTCGGAGGGCCTTAGGCTGGAGGCAGATACAGGTCAAAAGGAGACTCTACATACTTTGGAAAGGACAAATGTCAAGCACTATTTGTGGGAAGAAGAGCCCCTGGCTATGAGAGAGGCTAGAGACTGGCTGCCTGGGAAGCAGCTCTACCCAAAAAGGACCTGAGGGAAACAATCTGAGCATGAGCCAGCAGCGCGCTCTGGCAGCAGAGACAGCCAGCAGCAACCCACAGGAGCCAAGACAGAACATTAGGCAAAGTGGTTATCTCCTTTTAGATGTGGTCTAACACCAGCTGGGTCACACTTGCTTTGGGACCCAAAACACAAGAAAAAAGTTGACAAGTTGGCACAAGCTCAGAGGAGGGCTGCAAGGCAGGGAGGGCTGGAGCGCTCCCTCTGTAAGGAGAGGCTGAGGAAACAGAGCCAGCTCAGCATGGAGACAAAATGGCTTTGGTGGGCCACCAGCTGCCAGTCAGTACCCAAGGGAAAGGCTGCTGAGAAACTGAACCAGGCTCTTCAGTGAGGCGCACCCAGAACAAGGAGCGCTCTCAATGAGAATAGGGGACGTCACCATGAGGACTATTTAAACAACTGCCTGAGGATGTTGTGGAACCTCTGCTCTGGGGCCCAGCCAGACAATGGCCTGAGCAATCTGGTCTAAATTCACTACCAAGTCTGGCCAGAAAGTTGGACTCAAGCTCTTGTGAGGTCCCTTCCAGCCCGCAAGGTCCTTCCCACATGCAAACAGTGACCAGCCCTGGAACCCCTGGAAGGCAAACTGAACAAGACAGTTTTTCTTCTCCTCCTGACAAGTGCCAGTCTCATCATGTTTAGAAGGCCTGGAGAGAAATATATCTGTTTGGGGTTTTTTTAATGTATTCCACTGCAATGACTACCTTCTACTTATCAATGCCCTCCAGGAGCATTTATCAAGATTTAAGTTTTTAGTAACATGATGGTAAGATCAACAGTATTGCCTCTACAGCAGGCTTGGTCTGAAACAGCAGATGTGACCCAGGTCAGGATTTATATACAGATTTAGAAGGAACAGGCTTACCCTGTGTCTACTATCTGCTATGTTTTGCTCTGGTGTATTCAAAGCTTAGTTCTTAGTTTACATCTGCATAAATAGCAGCCATACCACAGGCTTTGTGGGATTTATTGATGTCTTTGGGGAAGTAGTTTATAGACCTGAAACAGACAGCTATTTTCAGAAGACCTCTAAACAATCAAAATTAATTAATTAAGGGGAGCATTTACTTACTTATTCCTTGAAAAAGTTCTTCAATGTTAACAGCATTCTTTGCACTGGTTTCAACAACAATTGCACCTATAGATTCTGCATATTCTTTGGCATCCTTCATAGGAACCTCCCTGAAAAAAAATTAAAACATTCATAAATAAAAGAAACATTTTTTTTTTAAAAAAGTTAATTTTTAAGAAAAAATTCCAAACTACCTCAAACACAGCCTGATCAGAAAAGCATTAATAGGCTCTTCTTCCCCATAAAAGCAGTACTATCTTTCTTCATATGGCATTTAGGTCATCTTATTCAAATATATCAAAATTTCAATAAAAATTGATCAATCTTCAGATTTCTGTGACTTGCTGTTGAATCCATGACTCGATAAAAGGAAGATAATTTAAAGAAAACCATATTTGTTTGTATTTTATATTTGACTTTGATAAGAAAAGCACCCTCCACATACCAAATGTTCAACCAAGATAAGGTACAACTGCTGTGGATGAAAATGATAAGAGCATCATATGTCTTGGTCTTTTCAAGCAGCAAGGAAACGAGAGATTCTGAAATAAATATGAAAGCCACTGACTTTGAGCACATCAGCAACAGTAATCTGTGAGTGCCAGTTCACTGGGGAAAGACACCATTCTGTGCCATTTCACCAAAGTGACACCATCTTAAAATCACCAGTAGAACACCCTCATTTTGCAGCCAGTACTTCACATGTGAAAAGCTGGCAAAGGCAGTTCACAACATGCAAAAGACCTCTCCTTTAAACAAGCAAGCCCTATGCTGACCTTGTATCTCCCTGAGCCAGGTGGGGCAAAACTGGATCTGCCCGTGTGTGCTGCTATCTCTAACCACCTCTACTCCTGATTTTTGACCAACATCAGAATCTGCACCAACTACTTCACCCCACACTTCCCAATCCAGAGACTGCTCATACAATCTCCTCCCAGTATGAGCATGTCAGACACATCACTCAGCTTGGTGTCATCAGGAAACTGCACTCGATCCCTTCGCCTGTGTCATTACTGAAGGTATTAAATAATACTGGTCCCAGAATGGATCCTTGAGGGACAACATCGGTGTCCACCAGGAATCTGAGCAGCTGAGCACTACCCTCGGGATGCAATGGTGTAACTAACTCCTTATCCATCAAACAGACCACCCATCAAATCCATCTTTTTCCAGTTTAGAAAGGATGTTGTAGGGAACCATGTCAAAGGATTTACGGAAGTCCAGACAGACTATGGAATAAAGAAATATTATGGATGCACAGAGAGAAGATCTGAGCATGAAATTCTACTGAATTCTCTTAACCAAGGATTTCCAGTGAACACAACTTGTTAAGAAGGTGAACCACATTTTTAGGGAAGCGAACGCTTCTTAGCTGCTGTTACAACTGTTGACTTCTACAATGTTCACAAAAGTATTATGGAAACTTACAACATTTTAGCATTGAACTTTCAGCTCCTGCCTTTGAAACCACTTTTTAATGACCTCTCAGAAGAACAGGACACATCAGAAGAAAGCCTATTTCTATTACTTAGAAGTATGCTGAACATTCAGCAGTTCGAAGAGTTGACAGTACTACAACAAAGATGAGGATTTATACTTGATAGAATTTCTTGCCCATCTGTAGAAATTCCTTCAAAGTGGACAACAAATTTACTTCAACAGAGCACCAAGAATTGCTGATAGCCTATTAACAACATTGAGGAAAAGCAGTGTGACTCCTGAGTGTCCCAAATACATCTTGGCAGCTCAAACCCAAATTTTAGATGCTAAACAGGGAGCATAACATGGTCAATGATTATGAGACATACATTAATTCCTCCTTATATTATCTCTTACACTCATAGAGATGGCAGAATCAAACCAACTTGAACTGGATCAACTTGACCTCTTTTGCATCTATTCACATTGGTCTTAAAAGCAGCTGTCTCTATGATATTCAGCAAAACATCTGCCAAAAGTTCTACAAAACCAAGGAGAGATGCCAAAAAATGCATACAAACAGCAGCTTGCTCCTGCATGCTCACATCATCTTATTTTTAAATTCTCTGTGCCTAAAGGCATGCATATTTTCTACTCATTGGAAACAATCTGATAAATTGGTGACATATTTCACCTAAACCCATTTTTACTGAAGACATAAAGCAGACAGGGAATGCGTACAGCTGCATGCATTGCATAAACAATCAGATTTCTGGAAGAAATGTGAAAATATATCACATATGAGATAGTCTACTCTCCCTTTTTCCACCAAAATCTCTTTAGCTGGACATCACTGGATAACTTCAGAAAGAAAGAATATTGGGAGATGTAGAAAGAACAACTGCAAAAAATATTACCAAAACTGTTCATAATTTTGGGGAGAAAAAATGTCCTCTCTCATAAAAACCAAAAAGATTAAGAGACATTAGCTCATTGAGTACAATGAGGACCATTCACGCAGCAAAATTTGTGCAATTTGTGCAAAAAAGAGCTACCCTGGCTGAACAGGAGCAAGAATGGGATGATCAGCAATCAGTAAACTACTGATAGTGGTTGATAATAACATGGTGAGAAGATCACAGATCACAGTTGCTCTGTGAGGAAGCCCAGTACTTTCACAACATTTGTGGGATGCAGGATTTTTTTGAAGTCTTCAACTGGTGCAACAGCAAGCAGGAAGAGAGCTGGTTATGGACTCATTTGCAATTGTTGCCATTTGTCACCAACTCCAAATATATTACCCTTGAGTTAATCTGACAATGGCATTGCTGGAAACACTCAAGCAATAACTTTAAAAGTGACTCTCAGGGCAACCAGAACCCCTGATCTGTGATAACTGGCTTTTGGTTTTATTTTTATAATTACCCTTTCCTCTTTTTTTTTCTCCTTCATAATTGGAAGTTTTTGTCTTATTGGACTCATTTTCACCACTCTGACCAGCATATTGCAACATCATGCAGGACATGACAACACATCTGTGTCCCTGATTCTTAGCCCAACAGAAACCAGAGGTTTTCCAGGATTAGGGCTCGTTCACTACTTACAGAAAGCAGTGAGGTGCAGCTTTGTGTTGGCTCATGGTTGACAGTGGCAGTGAGGAGAACAAAACAAAACCCCCACAAGTCCTCGTGTAGGCCTTCAATAAAGCACTGCAGCATGTACTTGAAGTTACACACAGGCTCCAGAGCTCTGGTAAATCTGGGCCAAAGTAATGATAACTAAACCCATGGGGATGTATTTCAACAACCATGAGAGCCTATGAGGTCATAAGAAGAAAGCATCAAATATGATCATTAAGTTTGTACTCATAGATGAAGCAAGAAATAATAGCCAAGGACTGACACACAGAATCACTACTGTACAGCAGAATGTGCTTCCATTTCCTGAAAGGATAAATGCAAATCCAAAAGAGAGCTAACAAGCAGAAGAGTGATCCTAGCTTCACTCTCATTCCATAGTATCATCTCAGCTCTTCTGCAGGGATGTGGAATCCTACCCTCTCCCCTTTTATCTAGGAGGTTCTTTGCTTCACACAGGTGACAGAAATTTTACCTGAGGTTATTCTCAAAAAAAACCACCCCAAAAATACACTTTCTATGTGCAGTATTATGAAACAGTTTCAGTTGTTGCAAAGTAAAAGTTCTTGAAGTTCTGTGAATAACATTTTTCTAACTCTTGCCTGCCCTCCTAGCTTTATACTGCTGATTTTGCTTTTCACTTACTACATTCTGCACGTTTTAACTGACTGGAAGGGAGGAAAAAAAAAAACAAGAACCCTTTTCCATTCCCTGTGATTCAGCAGATAAACGAGGTAGAGATTGTACAAACACAGAGAAAGGGCAGTGAAAGAGAGGTTAAAAAAATACATAATTCAAGCTGTGCTGTTGTTGTTGAGGTTATGCATTGCTAGAATCACTGATTCTAGAACAGGAGGCCAAAATTATATACTATTATAACAATGAAGCAAACTTGTTACCTGAAGGGAAGAAACAATATATTTACTGCAATGAAAACAACAAGAAAAAATATTACCTGATATCAGAAAGATCACATTTGTTTCCAGCAATGGCCATTACAATGTTTTCAGGACCGTGTTCTTTTAGTTCTTTCACCCATTTTTTCAAAGTATGAAATGAATCCTACATCAGAGAGACAACAAAGTAAGCTACCAGCACACTCTCTGCCAATGTATTTGCTTATTTTTTAAAGTAGAGGAGCACAGCGTTGACAGTATTAATGCAGTAATAATTATATAGATCACAAGACTGGAAGATCATTTATCTATCTATGCAATTTGCTTTTCAAGCTTTAGGCCATAAGACTTCTTCAAATTAATTCTTGAACTTGGAAGCTTCCCTCTTTTCCACTTCCCCTCCTCCCTGCTCCAACGTGGCACTGAATATTAAACTTCCAGTGATGAAGAAACTACCCTAGCTTGTCTAGTAGCTGATTTCCTTCACTTTTAATGTGAGCTTCATTTGTCCAATTTTGCTTCTGTCCAGTGACTTACTATCTCAACCACTGTGATATTTTTGGTAATATCCAGAAGAGCTTCTACAGTGATACCCACCTCCCTGCATTTCCAAATCTGTGAAACCTCAACTTACTCATTATAAAACCAAAACCAGAGGTGACATTCACTTGGCTTTTTTCCCCTCCAAGCACAAAAATCAAACTCTATCTGATGCTCCCCACCTTTTAATAGTTATTTTTCTATTTCTTTACACTAATGAAGTAGTAGCTCTAAGATCACACTTCTTTCTGGAGATTCTAATTATAAAGCACAGTTGAAGTTATTACTGACAAGCTCAGCTCTCAAATAGATTATAAATAATTTTTTCACCTTCAGAAATGCACGTCAGAGTTGTGTCTAAATCAGCAATAGCTACATCAGTATCACTGAAGGTAGAGCACTATCAGTCACTTGGGAAAAAAAATCCATTCTGCTTTAATGATTAACACTGAATATTAAGCATTAGAGAGTGAAATACAGATTGACCTTCTTCTCTTTCCCCCTATTTATCCTGAGAGATGATCCACATAAGCTTGGAGAAAGGCTGGCAAAACAAAATGTTATTCTTACAATATATTACAAGATGAAGTGTAAGATATTTAAATCAAAAGTATCGATCCAGCACGATTCACTCTTCCTCACCTTTTCCTGGCAAATTAGCACTGGAGAACAGCACTGCTGCACAACAGTGACCACCATTATCAGCAACAGATCATTACACTAATGCACTGGGGAACCAAACCAGCCCTCTCAACCTAGTAGTAAATAAGTCAATTGGCAAGAAAGGAATAAAATGATACTGAACTATCCTAGCCATCCCTCCATTAGCACTGCCTCTAACTCTGCTATATCAGCAGGGCTTCCTTCCAAAAGGAGTGAAAAAGGCATTCAGCTGGAATCTCCTAGCCTACTCTGCCTGAGAAATGAGCCAGAGAAGTTAAGGATCTAAAAATACAATTTTCATTCTGAATGAATAATGTTGAGACAAAAGGTCAGAGACTCATTATTTCATTGCCAGTTTCAAAATTAAGACATGATGCCTGTAATACAAAGATGAAATTATATGCTTAGATAAAAATAATTAGTTTTCAAATCAGTAATATGCAAACAACTAAATTTCTACTCAGCTGATAAAGCTGACAGATGCTCTTTGTAGTAAAAATTCAACTCCACACAGACAACATAGGCAGTGGTGGTGGTGGTAGGGGGCATTGCAGGATATTAATCCTGTCTACTTAGCCAGCGGAAACCCAAAGAAACGTTGACAAAATCCAACCCTTTGTTTAAGTTGAAATAACATAGAAGCAGGACTTTTTATTTAATGTTTTAAGGCAGTTATACATCTCCACCCAGATCTACACAAACTACTGAAGCATATACACACCAGATATATTAAATTCGTGGGGTTTAACTCCAACTCAAGCCCAAATAGAGAAGTTACCACAGGCAAAAAGCATCCCAAAGGTCCTACCTGTTTGGTGATATCATACACTATCACGGCTGCTGCTGAACCTCGGTAGTACATTGGAGCCAAGGAATGAAACTGTTAAAACATAAACCCCCAAAAGAAAGTATCATTAATAAATCAGAATTATCACATGCTTTGCCAGGTCTCAAAGACTTGCCATGGGAGGACCACCCACTTTCTTTCATCCCCTAGAGAAGAGATCTTATCAGTGGTCACCCATCTCCTATTTTCCTTCAACACAAAGAAGCCAGACCTCCTCCATCTCCTGCTGATCTTCATCCCACTGAGTTTATGAAAAGAGCACTTACTGGTTCAATGAATCATTTCCATTACAGGGCATGGACTCTGAGGACAAGTTTTGACAGAAAAATCACCTGCACTTGGAAGCCTAACTTGATGGCATAGGGACCCCTTCCCCTGGCAAACCACAGTCTTGCTTTATGTATCTAAGACTGGATTCAGCTTGGGTCTGGATTTTATAAAACATTGCAAATGACTTGGATAAAATTAACTTGTTAGAAAAATCTGAGTATCTGTCTTGTTTACCTATCTTATACTATGATAGATATTTCAAAAAACATGGATTCTTGCAGTTACTCTTCAGCTTTTTGTTTCAAGGAAAACATTCTTTGAGGAAAAAAACCAAGAAATAAATATGTTTGTTATAACAACTGAAGAACAGCATAATTTTCATAATTTACCAATGACTAAGCAGCTGATTTAGAATTTCAGCTTACAATTACAATTAGAGAAAGGAAGTAAAAAAAGTCTTTCTGCTGATGCAACTAAACTTAGTCTCAAACAAACAAAAAATAATCTTTCTCGGAAAATGCATTCAGTCTCATTATGCTCATGCAGCCATTCTATAATATTGGGGCGGGGGGGAAGTTATCTGCAAAAGCTGTATATTAAGCTGCAGCTAATAACTGAGGTCAGTGCCTAAATCAAATACATTATTAGGGCAGGGTGTGAACCTCACTGCCCAACAAACATGCACAGATCCACGTGCTACACTGCAAACCTCTGCACATTTCCTGGACACATCTTTTTCCCAGAACTGTACCTACTGACTGAGCATTTAGACTTCCAGCAGCCTCCACATTTCTTGCTGTTTCACGTGCAAGGTATCAGGCAATTTATTTGCAATGCTGGTTCACTTGGCAGTCTGTAAGCTATTTATCACAGATCACGCACACCAGCTCAAGGTCGGTGCTTTCTTTTATAACAGTATGGATGCACAGCAGCAGTGACAGATGGTCAAGTGCTGAAGTGTTTTGGGGAGCGAGGCAGGTGGGAGAGCTCATTAATAAGAGAAAACAGCAGGAAAGAGGATGAGAAAAGAAAGAGGAATCAGTCAAGAAGCGTGGTCTGAAGAAATGGGATCAGCCAAGATCCCGAGGGAGTTGGGTAGATGTGTGCTTTCTGGGGTTTTAGTGTGTTCCTTTATTACTTGCATGCTTAATGCAATAAATGCTTTCCAGAATTTCTAGGCTTCTAAATCATGACAGGAATTTTCAGTATGTTAGAATAGAACAGACCATTTCAGCTGGAATGGACTTACAAAAATCATGTAGACCAAGTGCCTGATCAATTCAGGGCTGGCCAAAAGTTAAAGCATCTTGTTGAAGGCATTGTCCAAACGCTTCTTAAACACTGACAAGCTTGAGGAATCACTTCAGATAACAAGAAGGGCTTTTTCAAGTATTTTAACAGCAGAGGAGGTGTAAAGAAAACACTGGACTCATTACTTGTTTCACAATCACTGTGGGCAAGGCATCCCAGCTACTACCACGCCCCACCCCGAGTCCTTCCTAATCACAAACGAGTCTTGTATCTTGCCTGGCTCACTGAGTGCCCACAACTAGAATTCATCTCCTACAAACTTCAAGACCATCTCCTCAACTTAAGTGTTGTGTTGAAATAGCCTGAAAATCAGGAACCTTAACTGTGGAGGGTACATCTAACCTTTCATGGTGTATGCACACTCCTCCCAGTCTGTAAACTCCAGGGAAAAAACATACATACCCTACACACATGCTGATTTGGTCTTAATCTAGATTACATGTTAATCTAGATTACACAGTATTCATGAATTTACAAAGAGCTCTCAGATAACAGTAATCACACTTCACAGGAGCCATGCAGTTAAACCTGCATGCTCCAAATTCCTTCAAGACTGGCCCTGAAAGCACACAGAGAACCTGTACAACATCTTGGGAATTTCTCTTCCTTTTCTCCTGACCAGCTGACAAGAACACCTCCCTTAATAGCTGTTTCACTGAAGAATATTTGCAGTTAGGGGCAGAAATCAAAAATAGAAATAATTTAAAATAAGAGTATATTTAAAATAAACAAACAAAATTCCTTTTTCATTCTTTTATATAGGCTATTAAACAAACATGACAATACACTATGTCCCAGGCACAAGAAATCACATTTTCCACAAGAAAACAGAAAAAGCTTCTTTTCAACACTGAATGAATCAAGAGGGACTGAAAAACTTTAACTGCATGAGTTTCATGATCTAATGACAAACTCCTAACAAATATGCTTTATGAACATGAATTTTCCAGTATCATGCAAATAATTATATTTTTCTTTTAAATCAGTGCCCAAAAGCAAAGTCCTCTTGAACATTTTTCTGACCTAATTAATTGGAAAAAGAGAGTTACACCAAATTAATTAAAGGGATACAAAATACTAATCTGCACATTTTTCACCTGCCAAGGACCAAATGTGGGACAGATGCCCAAAACAAGTGACACACAAAAAAACCCAGCTCACAAAATTAAATCTCATGAGACTACCTTCTGTATTATAAGTGACAGTGTCTATAACCTTGATTTTATAGCTCAGTATTTCTGTAAGCAGTAATTCCCAAGAAAATTAGGAGAAACACAAGCAGTTTGAGATTTGGCATAAGAACACCTCTGCTTGAGAAGGGCCACCTAAAAATGCTCAGGCAGCCACTCCTGTCTCTGCCACAGGGACACTCAGGTTACAGCCTCAACTTTCCAGGGAGTCAGCCTCTCCATAACCTGCAGCCCAGAGCAGCACTCTGGCAGATATCACCTCTTCCTGCAGCCAGCAGCAGCTCACATCCCCTTGGGCTAACAGGAAAACAGATCAGAAAGACATGTCCATCAGCTCCCACCATCACAAATAATCACGCTCCTAACCCATTTCAAAAGCTGACCAATGTTCTGCCTAAAATAATTAGTTTTCTTTTTTCATTATACTGCTACAGGGATCATATTACTTTGACAACTAATAACATTCTGAATTCCTAATTCCTAAATTACTTGTAATTTGCTTGCACCTTGACTTAGTAAAATTTAGGGATCACTGCTTTGCCTTTAGCTGAAATATTAATACAGAGCAGCAGATTTAACTTCACAGTCTGCTATACCAGGCTCTTCCACTCTGAAGGTAACATAAAAGAGAGAAATCAGGGTCTAATCACCTTTCCTTGTGCCTGGTCCAGCTTCAATTCATCTTTCGTGACTGCTGGTGACCAGGTTTGTATGCAGCATTATAGGCATTGAACACTCAACCATACATCCCCTAACAGTTTTCTCATGGCTGCATAATACTCACATGATCATTCTGTAACTGGTGAATATATTCAGAGGTGGCTTTTCTCCTCTGTTTCCCAAAATTAAAAAATTACTGACAACTTTACAGCATGTATTTTTGTTGGGAGCAAAAAATACAGAGCCTTGTTACTTACACTACCAAACTTCATCTCAACAGCTTTCCACCTTCTAAACACTGGGAACACCTCCCATCTCTGTACAATGAGTAAACTACCATTAGCAGCTCACCTACTGTGGGAATGTATGCATCTCATGCCTCTCATCCAGTGCCCACCAAAAAAGTTTGCCTATTTGCAAATATGGACCAACTGCATCACTCATTAGTCCCGTTTTGCATTTGGAGACGTTGATAACAACTGGTGAGGTTGAGGTTGCTAAACCACACAGTGCAATACTCAAGTTGTAGGGGTACATTTTCCAATCCAACAGCCAGGCTGAAAGGACCACTCAAAAGATAAATAAGAAACTCATTTTACCAAAGACATGTCAAAACCCAAAAGCAATTACTTCACACAGGCTTTCAGGATTCTCCTCCTCAGACATACAGAGTGTGGTCCATACCCACATTTGCCTGAGTACTGGTGCAATGCTGAATCAGGTCAGAGCACCTTCTTCCTTGTGCTCCTCTACCAACACATCCACTTTGCACTTGTGGTTCACCATCTCTGACACTAAGCAAAGAAGTGAGGCCACATGTGCATTATGAAATTTCCTCTGAAAGCAGAAACCCTTTTTCTCTAAGGGTCCACCTAGAAGCTGCCCAACCTTTAGAGATGTAGAGCCCCATAGCACCGAGAGCCTTCAGTCTTAAATGATGCAAATGCAAGCTGAGCATAACGAGAGTTTTTCTCATTGATTCCAGGAGTATTTTGGGATTCTGCAACCCCTCATCTGGCCATCTCAATGAAGTCAACAGAAGCTTTGCCCTTGGAAAGGACAGAAAGATGGAACCAAGCATCCATTTACCACCTGTTTAAAAGCAGTGTAGTATTTTGCTTTCTCCTTCCTGTGCATCATGGAGAGGTATATTTGGTCACATGTAACACTTACCACATTTCTTCTTTACCAACAGTAAAGAATGGGGAAGATGGAAAACTGTCACATCATACTTGGAACAGAAAACCAACACAAAATCAAGGGAACACAGTGTAAATCACACCTGAGCTGTGGTAGTGAAAGTCTCTTAACCCTGTCTGTCTAATGTAATGCTGATTTAGAAAGCAAAACAGAGGCCAAATGAATACAGAAATAAAAACTACCACTCCTGCTTGTTTATATACTGGCTGACAAATGCTGCTGAAGACAGTTGGGATTCATTCGATCTGCCAGGCACACCAGGGAACATTAATTCATGTCAGCAGCTCTTTGCACCATCCTGTGGTGCTATATCCCAGGACTGGCATACTGCCACAGCAGGGCTGCCTCTTCCCAACTCCACATCAAGAGGCAAAAAAGGAAAACCAAAACCAGCAACTACAACCACCACAAAACTCCTGTATTCGGTTGCTTTCACTGTTCTAGACTTTAAAGAACATCACCTGCTCTTCATGCAAAAGGTTTATAACTCTGCCCATAAGCACAGCTGGAAAGGATGGGGGTGCACAGACTGAGTAGAATCACACTGGTGCTCAGCAAGTGTTACACACTTTGAATTCAGCTACAGTTTTCCTCCACAGTGCCTTCTCAAGCACCTGCAGGTGCACAGCAGCACAAGATTTGCTTCCTGACAGCTGTGATCATTTGCCTAAATTTCATTCCCTTTCCTATGAAGCTGCTCTCTGACAACATATGTTGCATCTGAGTGGCCAAGACCAAACCGCTCGGTTCCTCTCAAGTCAGACCCTGACTCTTACTCTTACTTTATTTGGGTGCCACTAATGGCAAGGACAGCCACAGCCTCTGGCTCTGCTGCTTGCTGACACGTGCAGGCAGTGTCACAGCCCTGCAACTTCCTTCCCCTTCCTATTACACACACTCACGCTTCCTTAAACATAAGTCAGTCCCCTTGCTCAGCAGGCCATTCCCACACCTCTGCAGGTGATTTTGGGTGTCCTGTTTCTCCTGCCTTTGGCCCTTTCTGCCAGGCCACCCCCACAAAACCCCCTCAGTCCTGTCCCAAGACCCACTTGAAGCACGTTTGCCCAAGTCAGGGCAGTTATGTGCCCCACTCCTGCCACCTTCAAGGCAGCGGCTGCCAACAAACAGAAAACTGTGGTGGTGCAAAGGCAGCAGCAAAGGCAAAACCCAAAAGCATTTAACAGATTATCCTGACACACAAGCTTCACGAACAGGGAGGGATACAAAATTCCTGACATTCTCAGCTGGCAAACAGCAAATGGGAAAAATGTAATGCATGAAAGCCACTTTCAGATACCATTTAGCATTTTAAAACCTTGAGTAGTTTTCCTCACATGATTGAAGGCTGAAATTCCAGTTCTAAGGATTTGCAAGCTGGATAAATCAGGAAAGATCTGTCTCTCTGATTTACAGGTATTTTTTTGCTAGTTTAATTGAAGATTAAATATATACAGATATATATAAAAGAGCGAGCATTTTTTTCCAATGTCTAAGAATTCTTCAACAGAAGAAGGAAAAATCTCAACATTTTAGGTTAACCTTTTAAAGATATTTTAAATAGGCAGAAAAGAAATTTATGCAACATCACAGAAGTGACCTGTGCTTAGCCCTTCTGAAGTTTACAGTCATTTAACAAAGGATGCAAAAGACACTACACCAAAACCATGACCCACCATCAAGCTACACATGCTACCAGTTTGCTGAAGGTTAAGAAAAAACACATTCAAATGCATCCCTTAAATGATATACCGTGCCTTATGGTCACTCTGAAAATAGTAAAAATAACATATTCACTTGCTAGCTCTAATGCCACTTGTGCTCTCACACACTGCCAAATCACCTGTCAGCATCTGCAGCATGCAAGAGGTAGCTCACTACAAGGAGGTCCTCACACCACAGACAATGAACCACTCCACTCTGAGCTGTGGGAGACCATCAGAGCCACCTTTATAATACCAGAGAGCAAAATTCAGGCTGCATCTTGCCTGCAGAAATAATTCAAGTCATTGATAGATGGTGTTGTGACACTGTCTCTGAATCACCAGGACA
The DNA here is from genome assembly GCA_013398075.1 of Notiomystis cincta. Lineage (NCBI taxonomy): Eukaryota > Metazoa > Chordata > Aves > Passeriformes > Notiomystidae > Notiomystis > Notiomystis cincta. The sequence goes on along the minus strand of VZRX01013612.1, from coordinate 306,250 downwards.
ACTACTGCCACTCAGAAAAGAGGGAGCTATAAAGAGCTGTGGACATGTCATCAGTCAGCCTTTTCCTGGAAATGGAGAAGGTTAAAAAACAAAAAAAGAAAAAGCTCACAACTCAGGATGATTCCTATTGAGCTTTAAACTGGGCTCAAGTAATTGAGGCTTCATCTATTAAGCAAAATTAAAAGTCCCAGAGTTCAACATGGTAAATTTAAAAAGGATAGAGATAAATTTTCCTGCCCTAGAAACACAGCCCTCTGACTCCCTGTTTGCTACAATATTCCTCAGCTGGCAAAATGGAAAGCTGGCAGCCACCCAAGGTATTCAAACAAAGCATTGTAATTAGAAGCTACTTAGGGCACCATGATCCCAAATATATGCTAATAAAAACATCATTAACTAACTCGAGAGGAGACTCTTCTTAGGGGAGGGAATCTTTGCTAACAACAACATAATTGTCGGGCATGTAAGTCCCGAAGTCTGTGGCAACAATTCAAAGCTAATGGGGAAAATGTGAGATAGGAGGGGGAAAAGTGGCATTTGGGAAATAGTGGTGTGGAGGGAAAGCGACTGTGAAGAAAACAATAAAGCGAGTTTGTTGGATAGCACAGCAACACAAAGCAACAAGGTCCACAGAGACCAGTACTTAGGCACAGAAGATAGGGGGATTTTGTGAAGTGTGCTGCCAGTTTGTTTCTTTCTAGGAAAAAAAAAGGGGAAAAAAAAACCCCAAGATAAAAGGATTAAGAATCTCTCTCTCATTTTGTAATCATATACAATGTGAATTTTTCACCACAAGCCACATACCCCTCTCCAGGGTCTCCTCCTAAGAAGCACATTCAGTATTCACTCCCACCAGGGATATGATAAAAATGCTTTTAATCTCCACATTCTGCTGCATTATTGTCACTCTGCAGCATTGACTCCAAGCTAGCAGTTTCCCAGTGAAAATCATCAGTGAAAACAGGGAAGCAAAAACTCATTAAAAGGACAAATGCATGAATGAGGATCATGGAAGTACCACTAGTGCTGTTTCTGCCTGCCTGCCTGCTCGACCATGATTAAGGTTTGAGCTTAACTTTCATGGCATAAGTGAGGCTTCAGTTAAATCTCAGCCAGGGCTCTGCTGCTGTGAGGGCTCCACATCAGCACATAGTCACAGCTGGCACAGCTGGGGAAGCCCAGAGCACCCCGGCTCCAGAATAAGCACAATCCTATGTATCTGGGAGAGAGAAGCCAAACGAAGGCAATGTTGAAAGAACAGGATGTCCTAAACACTGCTCTCAGCAGTACAGACAAAACTACCAGGGTTCAGCAGTGGAACACAAAGTCTCAACAAAAACTGCAAAGCACAAGAGAAGGACAACTCTCAAAGTAGAAACAACACTCAGAAGACATTTATTAGTACACTGGGCAAACAGCTGTAGGCCCAGAGGTTGGGATAGGCTGGAAATGTTGGGTCATCATTGCTGTTCAGAGGATAATGAGAAAGAAATTAACAGGGGGGAGACATTTGTTCTTGAATAGCAGATCAGAAGGAGCAACACAAAACAAAGCAACCAAAAATCCCTGACTAAAAGTGAATTAGATATTGAGAAGCATCATGTGTTTAGCTGTAAAATGGGAAAGTTCTAAGACAATGACCTGGACCAGCACGGACCTCACCTCGGGAAACTTGTGCGCCTCTGTAGCTTGCACTCAACACCAATGAACTTTGTTTACTGCATCACTCCAGTTTTCTAGTCCTAGTGAAGGACTGGGAATACACTGTGCAAACACAGAATAAAAAGATGGTCCCTGGACTAATTCATGATTACTAATTAATGAAAATCTGTAACATATCTGTGGTAGACTCTAAGCAATCTAGCAAATTTTGTGGTGTTCACTGCTCACCACTGTTTGACATGCACTCACAAAAAACTAAAGGAAAGCAGATGTTTGAAAAATGATGAGCTAAAAAAAACCTGAGAGGAAACATAAGGGACTAGTTGGGAAGGATGGATTTTGTGTCCAAGAGTCAGAGCTCAGTCACAGATTTCCTGCCTCAAATGAGGCATCATTTGTTTCAGTAAATACGAATATTAATATTCACCTACTTTTAAAGAGCTTTGAGAGTCCTTAGACTATGTAGGAAAATAGTTAGATTTTTATATAAGCATTACTATAACTGAGTTTTATGTGTAAAATGCTAAAAGGAAAAGAAAAAGCAAGGAGAGCAGGGCAGTGGAGGGAGAAGAGAGAGTAAGCAAGGAAGCTGAAACCATGAAAAGTTCAGAAAACTGAACTTTTGCTACCTCTTGCGATAATTAGTCAGTTATCAGCTCCAGACCATGCAGAAATGGAACAAACAAGATTCAAGGGAAGGAATTAGGTTATATTTCAAATATGTTTTTCAAAGTCCATTTTCCCATCATAAATAACTTCCTGAATTGTTATGAATCGACAGATTCCATCAGGGTTACTTTACCTCATGCTGTGCATGGTAAACAAAAGCACAAACATTTCCTGTACTTAAGAGCAAAAATCTTTGCTCACAATTCACATACAAGGTGTACAGAGAATACAGTAGGATGCATCCCAGTCTGTATAAGCATCTCATTTTATCCCAACCTAATGTGAGTACAGCTACAATTTTCTATGAAGAGACACTGTGCCATTTCACAAGTCTGAAGACGTTTTAGAAGTGTGCATAGGGTTTTTCCATTTCTCCCATATTTCTCAAGACAAATGTGGGCAAATACTAAGAGAAACTTCTACAGTCTGTTGCTGCATACGACTGCCACTGAAGCTATTAAAAGGGAAAAAAAAGATCAACCAGACTTACATGCAGTCAAGATGAACTAATGCCCAAAAATCCATTATGCTGTTTCTTTGGTTTTTTTTTCAAAAAGTCAAAGAAAAAGCTGCTTCACACACTTGAAAAAAATCAAGACAAAAACCTGAAGTAGTTCAAGTTGCCAGTAGTAATTTCCTAAATAACAGCAGACACAAGACATGCCCATATTCAATGCCCCAATTCAAGACAACCCCAGAGTCACCACCTAAATTCAGACCACCCCCAGGCCATGGGCTGGAAGTCAAAGCCTTTCCAGTGCTAATGAGAGCTGCCACACACAAATGTGATGAAACCAGAAGGGAACTCAATGTTGCTGGGGTGCTGCTCAAACTGTCTTGGGGAAGATGGCTGACAATTCACACCATGGTTTGGGGTTTTTTCAGGTAAGTGGTATGGTCAGCCTGTCTCTGCATTTTCCCCATCCATGAAAAGGGAACTCACACTTGGTGCCTGCTGACCACCTGCATTGCAGTGCCTTGCCAAGATTCAAGAGGTTGATACTTACAAAGTCTTCTGAAGATGAAAGGCTTAGAAGTAAATTAACACATTAAGAGAGACCAGGATAATAAAAGCATTCTGCAAACTAACACTCACCCGTTCCTGACCAGCTGTGTCCCAGATCAGAAATTTATGAAGCTCATTCCCACATGGCACAGTTTTAGTCATGAAGGATGCTCTGAAAAGGAGGAAGAAAGAGAAATTGTAACATAACTGACACCCTGAATATGTAACCTGTAGACATTAGTGAGTTCTGCTGGATTAGACTGCATTTGGGGAAAACCTCAAAACATTGATAAAATGCCTGCAGAAGTCCCCCTTGTTTTAGGTAGGGTGTATGCTACCTATATATGTATTTTTTAAAAGAAAGGAAAAGCAGACAACATCATGTGCCACTTCTCACTTTAACATAGGAGACTGGATCACCAGGGAACAGAAAAGTCACCTACTGGAGTACACATGGTAAACAAATGCAAGAAGGTTTTTCTCCCTTTCAACTGGGATGAAGAAGTCTTTGTAGTTTCTTTTATTTTCCATAGGAAATGAGATTCATCTACGTTTTCAAAGTTTTTTCTTTTAGGAAAAAAGGTTACAAATTTATAGGCTTTTTCTATATTACAACAGTTCATTTGAAAGCTGGTAGGAGAGACTGCCAAACTCTGGCAGATATCTATTTTCCCCATCCTATCTGGGTACTGCTGAACCATTTTTGTTGTGGTAACATTTTTCCTGGCTCATAAAGATGCATTTGATACAATACACTGTCGTTACAAAAGCACCAAATGACATCAAATGACATATGACTGAACAAAACATTTCCTGAGAATGATATATCAGAGCTCTCCTCTACAGCCATCTGCAAATTGCTTGAATTTAACAATGCTGCATTGCTTATGAAAATACTAACTAAGGGGAAAAAAAAGGCAGCACTTCTTTGGTTGTTCTCTCAGTTGTCACTCGCCTTCTCAAACCAACAAGCAACACTTTACAGCTTCAAAAATGGGAACTTTATAGATCCACAGTGACACTGCTGATTGCAAGGATTATATATTTAAAATAGTTGAATAATTTGGAAGAAAAAGAACCCCTAACTGTGCAGACAAATAATATCACCTGTGTGAAGCTAGCCTTAACATTTTAATCTCCAATAGAAAAAAAAATTCCTTTAGTTTTCATAATTATGATAACAGAGGAAAACTGTTTTGCAAATTGAGCAGAAGGCATTTACTTAGCAACAACAACCACTTGGGGAAAAAGGCTGCTAATGGTTTAGGAGTGAAAAAAACCACTCAAGTTGCCATCAATTCCTTCAGTGCAAACGAGTGTCCTTCAGCCAGTAATTTTATTCATGACATGCTTCCTTTCTCTCTGTCCATTTTAATCTATTCAGGAATCCAAAATTGTCCTGGAACTTCTACGTGTGGCTTCCAGCTGAGACTCCTCCATGCAGTGAAAGGCAGAGCTTCAGAAGGTACTGTCCAACCCTCTGAATGACACACAGCAATCAATACCAATCCTTCACAGGAGGCTTAAAACAGCTCTAACACACATGCCAGATCAACCCTTTCCCCCCAGATTACTCCATTCCATAGTAGCTTCCTTTCCCATAATTTTAAACATTTTCCAGGTCGCACTGGACTTGGAAGATTTGTCCCTAAGATATTAAAAGAAAAAATATCTGAATTAAAATCTACTACAGGACTGTTAGGATTCTGATGGTCTGATGGAAGCTTAGCAGTTTTTAAAGAAACAGTATAAATTAATTATACTTAGTTTAAATTGCATTGTCCCTATTTTAAGAAAGGACAATGTGAGACATCCTAAACTTAGACAAAAGCACAACCAGACAGGGAAACAGACATTGTCCATGTTCCAGCCCAGCCTACCAGGACACTCAACAAAGGTACTTTAAAGGCTTCCCGTTGTCTTCCTGCCATTACTCAGCTATGGGATGACCTGGTCATTGTACAGATCACAGCTTCTTGGGTTGTGGGGTTTTGGTCAAGAGCTTCCCACTTTAGACTGTTTTGGCTGTAGGACCTTAAATCACTCAAGGATCAGATCTGAAACCTCACTGACCAGTGAAAACCAAAGTGATATTATGCGTGGTACTTACCCAATAGTAGGACTAATATTATGATCAAAGTGGTCCTGGACAAACCGACAAACGATGCTCGATTTCCCAACCCCAGTATCCTGAAAATCAAAGAAAGCATGACAATGAGTCACAAAGTCATATCTAGGAGATCCTAGATGTCAACACTTCACTTGATTTATTTTCAAGAATTGATATTTAACTCTTTCTTCCTGTCTTGTGGCAAGTGGGGCACATTACACATTTCAGTAGAAAAGTGAGGACTTGGCTTACCCTTTCCAAACATGGGCATTGTGAGTGAAGCTCCCTGGCCCTCTTCCCTGGACTCCCTTCTCTCCAAGCCTTCTATTTTATTGGGCAGACTTTATATTCCTGTTGCAAGGACTGCAGTCCATCCAGCATAGCCATTCACTTGCACCAGCAAACCCCGTGCTTCCCAACAGACGGCGCATCCCCCAGCAGAGCCAGAGAAACACTTTCTTTCAGGCCTGTTGCACGGCCAGCCCAATCAACCCTCCAAAACAGACTAATAACACCAACATTTTAGCACTCTGACAGCACTGACTTAGTGGAAATAACCTTTTCATGGCAAGACAAACAAGCCCACTTGGTGGAAACTTTGCAGAGGCTTCGGCTGGTTTTTGAAAAGGTAGGAATCCAAAGATTTGGATCCCCAGAGATATGCAGCTCTCCCTGTGCATACCATGTTAGAGGACTGCAGTGAAAGAGCATTGCTTTAAAGGCAACCCAGCTTACTTTCTACACTGCAACATGGCAGGCTGATTCCATCTGCAGGAATAGTCTTTTTTTTTCTTAATACATCCAATCAGTAGGGAAAACTAACAGCACTACAATACTGGAATAAAACTCAAAATAACCTGAAGGGGCAGGAGAAAACTTGAAATTATGCAGAAATACTATTTTAGGCATTTAAGATATAAACAACTTCTCTAAAATGCAGCATTTTTTGGTCTGTCTGTTTTTGCCCAAAGCCTTGGATAGTAGGTAGAACTTAAATTATACAGGGAATTATCAAAGAAGAGGAATAACAATATTGCTATGTCTTCCACAGAATTGCAAAGAGCCTCCTTAGAGACAAAAAGGATGCCAGGAAATCGATCCTGACCTTTCCAAGACATTAACAATGACAGCCCAGGGTCCAATCTAACTCATTAAACAGTCAATGGAAAGTTTTCTATTAATTTCATTGAAGTGACTGCAGAACTACCAGATTGTACCTGGTAGCTCCATTTGTATCCACATTTTAAGATGACTAATTTACAGAGCACTCTTGAAAAATGCCAAGATAAGACAATACAGTTTATTAACAGCACGACACACATAATTATATATTAAAAAAATAGAAAAGCAGCTTTTGCCCACACATAAGTACATATTAAAAATAGCACTTCTGCCTCTCCTACAATTTTGCAATATGTTATCTTCTTTTTGAATAAGAAAGAAATAAAATGCCTGTATTTACACTTCCTTTCACCATGCTTACATGGAACTGTATTGTCACACCAGTCTTTATAGACAGCACTTATTAGAAAGTCATCATTTAAACTCTCGTATCTAATTCAAAGCTGTCCTTAGTCAGCTTAAAAGCCATAATAAATGCTCATGCTACACAGACAGTTGTTTATCTACTCTGTTCAATCAATAGAAAAAAAAAATCAAAGAGAGGAGCAGTGTTTAAAAACAGCCCTGTAGCCATTGATCAATAGTAGTAACACATCCTGCTACTATTCCCAAATTTTGCCTTCATTATTGATTCCAGCTGACATCACTGTATAATTACTACACCAGGATGGCAGAACACACTAAAAAAACCCCACTAAAAAATCCTCTGCCCTGAAATTAAGGATCTAATTATTTTCCCAGATTTTAAATGGTGTAGAGAAACTAGAATTACCACCCACTGGTTGCAAGGGATTACATTTCCCTCTTGTGGGACGCCGTTTCTGCCACCATGTTCAAAACTAGACACTGACTCTGGTGACCTGACGATGCTGTAGCTTCATCTGCTTCCTCCAGCTCCCCTGACGGGTCACTCAAAGTGGCAACTGCAATTACAAGAGGAGCCTGGTCTCTGGCAGGGACGTGACATCCACAAGCGTGGATTAAAGCTTAGCTCATTTTCCTGGAACCTCTTCATCTTTCAGTTTGAGGCTCTTCCTGACGTTTCATGATAACGTTGTTAAAGGACCTTCCAAAGTTTCTGTTGCTTTCACATCTCGCAATGAGCGCGGTTAAACTTGAGCATATGCCAGGCACACCAACAGCCCTCCAGAAGCTTCAAGGCATTCTTAAACTTGGCTCCTGGGGTTGCTTGCACTACCAAGAGGGTTAAATATACCCCTCAAGTAACTGGAGTGAAACCAGTGGAGCTGGACCACAAGTGGACCTGCTTTTAGGATGAGCACTGCTGCAGCCAGAGGCTGGGGCTTTCCAAGAGCCAGGCAATTTATTGCACCAGGCCGGTTCAGTTGAAACCAGCACTCTCAGCTTCCCTTTTGTTGCCTGGAGGATGCAAACCACCATCTACCAGAGCACAATTAGAGCACAGAGGGGAAAGAAGTAAAATAGAAAAAGCTTCCTACTTAAGGCAGTGATTATCATTCCATCACGGGATTTGAAACTACTTAAGACGGTGTTCAGTCCACGTTACTGAAAACTGCACTGACACCCATCCATCAAGAAATTCACCTGCCTGAAAAAAAAGCAAATCATGGCATATGAACATTATACAACAACTTGAAAACAGCTAATGAGACCTTAACTTTTACTGACAACAGGGAACTATCTTTCGAGTCTCTCAAAGAAGACAAGAAAAGCAGTGTTGTTGCTTCAAAGAAGTAGAAAAGGCATTTGCTTCTCAGCAATGCACTGAAATTAAACCTCCTTGCTAAGGCTGTATAAATCTTTCTGCAACCATCTGCTTTGTACTTTACTACATGGTCTTTCTCTACATAAACCTATTTTTCTAACATCTGATGGGGATGATCTCCTTTGTTTTGTTCTTTATTTTTCAAAGGATTGTAGCAGATTTATCAAGCCACATGCCTGGGTAACATTCAGGCATACAGAAGATTTATTTTTCCAATTCTCAAAGTTCTGCTATTACACTCTCCAATCTGTTTTACTGTTTTGTTTTAGCTGATGTTGGTGTACATATAACATCAAACATACTCGAAGGTATAGCATCTTGGCTTATGCAAAAGGTCACAGTGGCACTCAGCAGAGTGGACTGGACAAGTTTCAGAAACTGAGAACATGCCCTCGGGAGTTCTGTTGCACTTCAAGGAACAGATCCTGCAGTTCTTTGTAAAAATCCTCATTCACAGGAAACCCAAGGGCTTCAGCACTATGCTCATTGACTCATCACAATCAAGAGCATACCAATCCATGAAAGAAGAGGCAACAAATGAATAAATATAAAACACTTATTGTGAATCCAGGTGCTCACAAGTCACTCAAGGAACCAACTACAGGTTTTGCTTTTTGCCTTTTCTTTTTCACAAGCCTCCCAGCACACTTACAAAATATCAGTTATAAGCCACATTGTAGTGAGATAAGCAAAGTAGGTGGGGTGGGGAGGAAGGAAAGAAGCAGAATTGTAATTCACAGTAAGTGAGCCACTATTAGTTCTCCAAAATAAGTAGCTACAACTTCAGAATCTCCCCTCATCAGCAAAATGGATTCAAAATCTGAAACTATATCAGATGTTTCTGGTAAATAGAAGGAACCAATGCAAGCATGACTAATTTCAGATTTTTTACCCTTTAACCCCAGAAAATACATTCTCTGTTCTTTAAAAATCCCTTACCAGCAGATTTAGGTGTGAGGATTTTAAGAGCACCAGAATGGAGAGCAGAATGCCACAGAAAACAGCGCTTCCACCCACACTCCTGCTCCCAGGGAACCACCCCACTTGGCTCTCCTCAGCTCTCATTACTGTAAAGGAGATGAGACTGTATTTCAAACTAGCAGCATTACAGGATGCTGGCAACTCATTTGCAGGCAAACAACTGAGCTGCTGACTTCTTCTGGCTGATTTGCAGCAGCTTATAGAGGGATGAAAAAAAATAAAACAGAAAAAAATCAAGCTTGATATGAGCAATATATTAAAAAAGAAAACCATTTTCCCATTACAAATAGGTGTCTGGTATATTCCTCTGCATATTGCTCTAAACATATTTATCCCAGCAGAAAAAGCTAATGCAGAAAAATTTAGCTCTTTAATTTAAATCTGGATGTCTCATTTATATCTTTGCACATAGGGCCCAGTCCCCCAAGCACTCTTCCAAATTGGAGGGAGCTATAGTACCCTGTAAACATATCCCTGATTAGGCTGTTAGTCTTTAGCCTTGATATTATAATAGCTTTTAATAGATTCAGGGTCAAGCCTGATTGTGCTGAGTAAACTAATTTCTTCACGTATTTTTTTTTTTTTTACATCTGAAATGGAATAAATGTTGAATTCACAAAAAAATACACACATACCATGACTGATGACTAAACAGCAGCCCTATAATTATGCACACTGCTGCAAGAGCTTTTTTAGTCTTGACTATGCAGAGTCTTTCTGTGCTACGTTAACACACAGGGCTTCCTAAGTATGGGTAAAATTAGATAAACCATACAAAAATCCTTTTACGACTGTAGGATTTTGAAAATACAAACAAAACAAGAACATCAGACAGCACTTCACACGAGGAAATGGCACCCTAAGAATGAACACACTGAAGAAACTGCCTTTTGTCCTTCCACTTGCAAAGTAAGGGAAAAAAAAGAAAAAAAGAACATCTGGCTTGTAACCACTGCAGATCTCATGACTAACTTCCCATTTCAGCTCTAAAGGAAGGTTGAGACACCCTGGAGACAGGCACCACAAAAATCTGCATTAAGAAGCAACGGAGAACTGACCTCTATATAAATAGGGATCCCACCCACAGCTCTTTCGGAAGGAAGTTTTCTCATCACTGTGGACAAAGCCAGGATTCAATCAGTTACAGTCTGAATTTGTAAAAATATTTAAAAATTAAAAATGTCTGTCCCTTCAAAACATTTCTCATAATAACTAAGAGTCGCTGAGACATGATCTACAGACAGGTCTCATTAAATCTGACAGGGTTTAACATGAGTTAGTCTCACAGATCAGAAGAAGAATGAGCCCTAGCAACCTGAAGGGTATTAATACTAAGTGCTCAAAAATCCCCAGGCAAAGATGTTATTTCAGTAATAATATGAGAAACATTTGGACCTGACAAGTCTTTATCCTTTCCCATAAGCCCGAAACTGATCCCACAGCTCATGTGGCTTCCATCAAATTCAGCAGGACTTCCTTGCACCTCACAGCAGGAATGCATCTGCTCCTCAGAGCCCATTTGTGCCAGGCTCCCCAAAAGCTGACCTGCCAACCACCCTAACTTGAGCAAAGGCACCACAGGTATCTGGTGGCTGAATTCTTCCTCTGAGGATCCCTGACCAAGAGGAAAAGAGTGTGACCGATGCAGTCAGGGTTAATTTAGTGTAATCCCCAGGAAGTCTCTCATGGCAAAGCTTTTTCATCGGGCATAGAGCTGGAATTACAAAGCTGTTCACACTGATGGAACTCAGGGTTTCAGACAGAGAGCAGTACCAGAGCCTACCAGCAAGCTGTTTTGAAGCTTTCTCCAGACAGGCTAGCATCAAGAAGTGCAGTTAAGTGCATGCACCAGAAACATCGCTGGTCAAATTTGTCTCTAACAATCCTCTCAGTGTACCTTCCAGTGAGATAATACCAGCTCCTGTCTTCTTTCAAACAAACAAACAAAAAAGAGGCTTGATGAAACATGCAGAACTGGGGTGCATTCAAAAAGCTGTCCCACTATGCTTGAAGATCTGCTCAAACAGGAAGCTGGCTGCTCCTCATTGTTAAGAGAAGCAACAGTTCCTGGCTCCCTGTTACATATCCACACCACTGGACATTCTTGGCTGATTCATCCCTAACTGAAAAATAACAAAGAAGCCAGTTTATGCTCAAGATTTCCCAAGTTAAATTCCACTTTTTGTTACATTCATTGATTCCTGCCAGTGCTAGTGCAGAGAGGAAGCAGAGGTTCTTGTCTTGCTCAGAGCAGAGCTTTCACTGTTGAAGCATTAAAGATGAACAGATGAAAACACTTGAATTGGTATGAAATTACCAAAAAGGAGAAAGCTGTCCTTTCTTATCAGTGCATTTAATATTTTATATACCAAAAACTGGCCAGGCAAACCTGAGGTAAAAAGACAGAATTTAAGCTTTAGTGGAAGAAAAATAATCAATAAGTGACAAAAAAAAAATAAAAAAACAAATGCAGAGAAACCATTCATTCCAGTAGCTCTGTAAAGCGCAGCTGGTTTTGACTTGGCAGATCAGCTTCTGCACATTTAAACAGCTCTTCTTTCCACTGTCAGAATTGGCCACACATTCGTTTTTGATTTACAGTTGAATCACCCTGGCCCATTCCCATTACCCTCAGCAGGACTTTGATGGAATCTGAAAATTCACAGCAGTGTAATTGCATCTCAGAGCTGCTAAATGGTTTGCATTTCATTAGCTATCATCAAACAAATTGCAAGGCCTGTGCTGTAAAGTATCGCTGGCTTTAGCAGAAATGTAAGCTCAGCTCTGGTCAAGCCTGGCCTCTAGCAGGAATGTCACTCCTCAGGCAAGGTCTGGCATGCAGCACTGAGATACCCAACCTGCATCTTGAATGCTTTCAGGGTTGCCAGTTCTTAACCCAAAGGCACGTGACATGGCAAGGCTGAGTACAGGATTACGGCTGTCTTTTAAATTCCTGTGGAGGTAAAAAAGCAACAAGCTGAAAAATAAATTAAAGCCTTGCAATTTGCAGCCTGATTTAGTCCTCTATGCCTGACTTTAACATTTTAATCATTACTCAGATGATCAAATGCAGGTAGCATTGCAATACTTTCCATGTTTTACTAATCCAGTTACAGCTGCTCTGGAAGGCTGTGATAGGCAGCTTGAAGAGCATCTGAAACTGCCTTTGGATTTTTATCAACCGTATGAACATACAAGGAAGAGTTATGCACAACAGATTCCTGATCACAGTGTCCAAGGGGAGTATTTTAATCCAAGAATTACTCTACCCAATAAAATTTTTGCTAACCTTAAACACATCCTTCGCCCTTCCCTGTGTTTGGGTATCACTTTCAGTTGTCTGAAAACACTGCTGTAAGGAGAAATACCTTGCAGGAGACCGAGGTTCAGAGACACCCCTGGGACTGAACTGAATCTGCCAAGTGTCAGACTTGTCCCAGGGAAAATGAAAGCATGCACTGCAGAGTGGTGTCTAGGAAGAAGTGCAAAAAGCTTCTTGCCTTTATTAAGTTTTTCCATCTGCAAGATGTATCAAGTGAGCAAAGCTATCACTGCATAACTGCACAGATGAAAATACAAGAGCAGCTCTTAAGACTCACACACTGGCTCTCAGCTGCTTCATCAACACAAAACTGCCTGAGGCTTCAGCCTGAACCAAAGGGATGCAGGTACAGGTGCTCTGACGCCTCACTTCTGCGGTCAAAATATAAGCATCTCATTCAGGACACTAATGATTTCTGTGAATTCCAATTTAAAATTTCATGGCCTTATACCACCAGTCATCTTCAAGGAATTTCTGCAAAGATCTGAGAGATACTCATCTGCAAAGTAAATTTTTGAAAGGGAAGAACTAGGACCAGAGTTGGCTCCCAGAAGTGTCATTTTGCTATCGTACACTTTCCTGAGTGATGGGCACTTGCCAAATGAACAACACTCACACTGAATATTGGAACCCATTTACCCATGACCCCAGCACACACACATGGATCTCACTGCAACTCTCTTTTGAGAGGAAGGATGGCCACCACTGGCCTCCTCTGGTGGGTTTGCCCTGGCTGGACTCTGCAGTGTCTCACTTCAGTAGGAACCACCAGAGCTCTTTTTGGCCAACTGTCCCTGTGTGAACTTTACATGAACATCCCTGTTTGCACTTCCCTTTGTTGTATTCCCTTCTTTAAACCCATAATATATGGTAGTAAAGGTATCTTTTAAGTCAGTTGGTGTATTACTCCCACTAAGTCAGGATGACCTATGCCAACTCCCACACAGTAAAAAACCCTACACATCATTTCGAATTGCTTTCAGGCCAACACTGGTGTTGCAGAGCACAAATTAGCTACAGAATCAGACTTCTTCCTCTGTACCACATTAGAATTATATTCATTCCCTTACACATAAAAGTGCAGCACTTGTTCTACCCACAATCAGGTCAGTCCTGTTATATCAGAATGCAATCCTTCCTCCTAGTGCTGCAAGAACTGCATTTGGCACAGGAATTTTTGGCTCTATTGTTCTCAGTTCACTAGCTGTTATATGAAAACAGTTATTTGATTTTACCTTGTAACAGCATTATGGGCATGTAAAACAGTGATAGTTGTAAAGCATTCAGACAGTACAGTAACAAAGAGCTATTTAAGTGCTTTAAGAGATAGTTGAGCACTGAGTTTATTTGTTTGGTATTTATATTCATCTTCAGTACCACCTGTGTATTTCTACTGGCTGTTTTATAACAGAAAAACATTTACCAGTCAGGGCCTAATGTGGTGGCCTCCTGTGGTGGGCTGATGCTGCCTGGAAACCAGGCGCCCACCAAAGCCATCCTATCACTCCCCTCCTCAGCTGGGCAGGGGAGAAAAAATACAACAAAAAACCTGTGGGTTGAAATAAGGGAGAGATCACTCACCAACTACAGCCATGGGCTAAATAGACTGGAAATAGGGAAATTAATTTATTACCAATCCAATCAAATTAGGATAATGAAAAAAAAAATTAAATCTTAACACTCCTTCCCCAAGCCCTTCCCTTCTTCCCAAGCTTAACTTTACTACCAATTCCTCTACCTGCTCCCAACATTGTCTCTGCCTCTCACTCCCCCTCAAGGGAGGACTCCTTGCATTCTTCCTCTGCTTCAACATGAGTCCTTCCCGTGGGGTGCAGTTCTTCACAAACTGCTCCAGCATGGTCTCTTCCATGGAGTGCAGTCCTTCAGGCACAGACAGCTCCAGTGTGAGTCCCCCATGAAGTCACAAGTCGCTCCAAAAAGTTGTTCCAGTGTGGGCTCCTCTTTTCCTGGGTCCACAGGTCCTGGCAGAAGCCTGCTGCTGCACAGATTTTCCATGGGGTCACAGTTTCCCTCAGGCATCCACCTTTTCCAGCCCGGTCCCCTCCCCAGGCAGCAGGAGGATCTCTGCTCCCCCATGGACCTCCATGGGCTGCAGGGGCACAGCTGCCTCACCATGGGCTGCACCGGGGCTGCCAGGGAATCTCTGCTCTGGAGCCTGGAGCACCTCATCCCCTTCCTCCTCCACTGACCCTGGTCTCTGCAGGGCTGCTGCCCTCACATATTCTTACTCCTCCCTCCGTCTGCAATCTGCTCTTGTGCAGTAGATTTTTCCCCTTCTTAGCCAAGTTACTCCAGAGTCACTACCACCACCACTGATGGGCTCAGCCTTGGCCACTGGTGGGTCCCTCTGGAGCCAGCTGGCACTGGCTCTGTAGGACACGAAGTTTCTGGCAGCTTCTCACAGAAGCCAGCCCTGCAGCTGCCCTGCTACCAAAGCCTTGCCACAGAAACCCAATACATCTCTGAATGGAAAACATCATCTGATCCCTTCTCTTGTTTTTCTTCAGTCCACATCCATTTGCAAAACATGTACAGTGACTGATGGTCTGCTTCGCCTCAGAGCTGAGGGGAGTCTACAGCCCTGTCCACTTCTGGTTCCAACCAGTCTCCAAAGCCAAATGCCTGCTGCTTTACCAGTTTTGGCACCTTTAACAGTGATTATTCAGCATGTGGTTTCCTTCCATATACATCCTGCACACATCCTCCTGTGGAATTAAACTCTGGCCTGCGTAGCTGCTCCAGCATCTGTCATACCTGGAGCCAGGGAAGTCCTACTGGTCCTGGTAATTTGTAGGCTTCCTTGGAGTTAGCAAGTCTCTTCAGTCACAGGCCCCTTGCTCTCCACCAGACCCCAGTCCAGTAATCTTTCAGAGATAATGAAAACCTCTAATGCCCAAGTTTCAAATGCACTTTCTTTAATATTTTGCTACGTCCTTTTCTCTCTTATAGACAAAATAGACTATTTCCATCCCTTCCTCACTCCCACACTGCAATATTAATTACAATCTCTTCAACTATCCACATTTGTCAAAGACATACCCAAAGATCATAAGCAACACCAAACTGTAAAGTACAAAATCAAGCACTGATGGCCAAAAGCACTTTGTCATCCTACCAAAGCGATGTGCCTGGCCAGAGATAAGAGAGACTGAAGAGCAGCTAATGTCTATATTGTAGCTAATTCTAGCAAAAATTCCCTTTGCCAGAGACATTGATATATTCATGCATGTAATATTATACAAAACCCAAGTCCTTCCTAGAGTGTTCCCTAGATAATTGGCATTATTCTGCTATCATCACTAGGCCTCTGATCCTAAGTTCTTCATGCTGGGTTCATGGCATGGAGAATCATAGCTGCAGCCTTAAGAATCATGGACTCGTAGAAAGGGACCTCAAAAATCATCTACTTCCAACCCACCTACCATGGGAAGGGACATCTTTCTTTAGACCAGGTTGCTCAGTACTCCATCCAGCCTGGCCTTGAACACTTCCAGGGATGGGGCATCCACAGCCTCTCTGGGCAACCTGTTCCAGTGCCTCACCACCCTCACAGCAAAAATCTTCCTCCTAATATCTAATCCAAACCTATTGTCTTGTTGTTTGAATCCATTCATCCTTGTCCTGCCACTACATGCCCTTGTAAAATGTCCCTCTCCATCTTTCTTATAGGCTCCCTTCAGGTACTGGAAGGCTGCAATTAAGTCACCCTGAAGCCTTCTCTTGGCTGAACAACCCCAATTCTCTCAGCCTTTTGTTGTATGAGAGATGCTCCATCCCTCTAACTATCTTGGTGGCCTCCTCTAGACTCTCTCCAACAGGTTCATGTCCTTCCTGTGCTGAGGACCCCAGAGCTGGGTGCAGCACTGCAGGTGGGGTCTCACAAGAGCAAAGAAGACAGGCAGAATCCCCTCCCTTGCCCTGCTGGCCACAATGGTTTGGATGCAGCCCAGGATGTGTTTGGCTTTCTGGGCTGCAAGCTCACATTGACAGCTCAGGCCCAGCCTCTCATCCAGCAGAATCCTGGGGTCCTTCTCAGCAGGGCTGCTCTTGATCTGTTCATGCCCCAGCCTGGAGTGATACTCATTGCCCCAGCAAAGAATTCCACATGTGTGTTGCACATTTACTCTTCAGGACCTACAAATCATGCTGCTCTTCCACAACCTGCCAACTCTTTTGTCTAGGAAGCTGGCACAGGAATATAAAGTGATCTTTATTTATGAGACAAGGGGCTGTGGAGGGAAAGGGACAACAGAGCTATTTTTCAGGAATACAAGTAACACTGCAGCCAACCTACCTCTGCTTCACAATTATTAGAGCTCACCTACTCTGGTAAAAAAAACAACCAAGCAACCAAAAACCAACCCAAAACCCAAATCCACATTCCAGTTCCACTCTTTATGCTTAATCACTGCACCTTATCATACAAAGTGCAAACTAACCAGAGTGCTATGCTATCATGAGCGTGGACAGCAAAGATAACAGCCTTTGATTGTTGCTAATATTATGTAGAAACTGCTTCCCCACATCAAATTTCCAGCTAATTCTCTGTCTTTTCTTACACCCTTCCTTCTCCTTTGCACACAAGTTATCAAATTCAGAACAACAGCTGAACTGCCAAAAGAAATGGAGGATTTTAAATTGAAATCAAAGAGCAGAATCTCAATCAATTTCTTATGTCCTTGACAGCTTGTGGTATGGGCAGCTGTGGAGAGAGAATTGCTTAGCCTGGTGAAAAGGAAGAAGGAACCTGGTGTTTATTTGCATTCCTTCATCTCAAATTGTGGCTTTTGGGGGCATTGGCTATTCATTTAAGATGCTCAGCTCTGTGTTTTGAACTGCCTCTATGGTTTCAAGTAGGAGCATGATCTCTATAAAAACCAGCTGCAAATAAGGTGGTATCAATCTGGCTGGCTAATAAGATGAGAGGAGGAAAGGAGAAAGAAGAGGAACACCTTTAAAGGGTCACACACACACAGATCTCCTTTGGACTAGCAGCACATGCCAGTGAGTGAGCAAAAATCCCTCCCAATGGATTGCATGGCAGACCCAACAGTACAAAGCCTGAGGATATCCTTAATAAGACTTGCTAATGCTTCACACTACAGTGAAGCAGCTTTTGAGTAGAACAGCATGGTCACAAACTGTGTAGAGGCAGCCCAGCCTTTGGGGGACCTCGCTGTCAAACAAGGCACTGACTGATTAAGTCACAGAAAACAACTCTGTGTCAATAAAACTGACTCGAGACTGAACCCGTGGCAAGAAACAAGACCCCTCTCACTACCTGACACAGCTGCCCGCCAAAGAAAGCTCCATCACAAACCCAAATGCCATCAAACCCTTCTGCAAGGGCTGGGCTGTGCTGCAATGCAAGGGAGGGCATTTAACTGGGCAACAGCACCACCTGGTGACTCCTGGGACTACGGGAGAAGAGAACCGGGTCCACTTGGCCATGCTGAGATGGAGCAAAGGAGGAAGGGACACTGACCAAATTGTGCAATTGTGCACAAAGTCTGGGTACAGAGGGAAAGAGGACAACATGATGAACTTACAAGAACTAGAAAGGTGAGAGGGAAAGAAGAGTGCCTGAGCACCTTCCCTTGGGATCACAGGCATCTCCCACTGCTGGTACCACCTTGAGGAGCTCTGTGTGGCAATGGTTAGTGTGACTGTGGCAAAGGCAGCTTCAAAGGAATGCCCCTGTGCCACAATTAATATATTGCATTAATGAACAAAGAAAGGAAAAACCTCACAAAACCCCCACCCAAACCTGCACAGTGTCAACACTGTTGTAAGCCACAGAGAGGAAATTTTTGGGTTAACTTTTAGGAGACCTGTAGCTGTGGGACTTCATGGAGTCAGTAACACCCAAACAAGAATATTACCTCTAATTGCCTTTTACTGGCCACTGGATCACAGGATCCTCCTGACAACACAGACCAGCAGATAAACCCACTAAACCCACCCTGGCAGGCGCTTTGCAAGTGCTAAGAAAGTGTGTTACAGAATCACAGTATCACAGCATGGTTTGGGACTAAAGGGACCCTAAAGATTATCTAGTTCCATCCCCCTTGCCATGGACAGGGACACCTTCCATAGGCCAGGTTGCTCAAAGTGCATCCAGCCTGATCCCAAGCACTTTCAGGGATGGGGCATTCACAGCTTCCCATGGGGACTTCAGGCCCACACTCCATGGCATGCTCTCCTACCACCTCAGTCCACCCTAATGACATCTCCCTGCTGCCAGTTTGCTGATTTCCCACCTGAGCTCCACCACACACACTTAGGTATGACCTCTCCAATGTTCACCACTTGATTTTTCAGGTGAGGATGAGAAATGGGCCCTGGTTTACCATGGGTCACACTCCCCACACCAGTGAAGTAGGAACTAAAAGCAAACCTCACAGATCTCTCCAGTAAGTCAAACCTCAAACTGGGAGGACCTAAATAAAGCTAAAATAAATTAATACTGCCAAGTCCTGTTCTAATGCCTACACAATTTTATTGATAGTAATATCTGGATTTTGGCAATTCCAATGGTCAGAGTTCATTTTCTATACAATTTTAGGAGACTTTTTAACATCTGCACCCTGCCATCCCTTTTCTACCCACTCTGTCTCAAAACACACATGCAGTCACAAAAATCCACTTTATGTACTATTCCTTCCACAGAGAAATTCCTATTTAAAGATAAGTAAAAAATGTGTGAATAGTATCTACTCAGAAATCCTCATAATTGTCCCTGAACTTGAAAAATTAGGTAAGGGAAGTAACATACAAGTCACTGTACCTCACACTGTCAGTGATAACAAGTGTGGATTGCAGGGGTTTTATCTCTATTGGCCATATGCACACACACCAGCATAACAATTTGGTTAAATATCCTTCATCACCAATTGTGCAATGCAGTGAGCAGAGAAACTAAATTTACTTTTCAGACTAAATGCATAAATAACCTGAGGTTTTCATAGTTAAGTAAGCACATTAGGCAACAGCATCCTGTCAAATGTTGTTTTCAAGTACAATTTGCCAGCAAAAAAATGGGATAAACAATTCTGTGTAGTTCTTTCCAAACCAAATTCTTTTCCGAAGTGAACCTTCCCCACATATATTGTAGCAGCTGAAACTTTCAAAATACTGAGGAAATGATGAGGAGAAAATCTTTGACTTGAATTGCTGTTTGACACAGGCTTCTGTTCATACTCCAACACCCTACCTCTTTCAATGTCAAATCCTATCATTAGGGGCCATAATTTAGAAATACAGGCTTGTTAGTGCCACCTAGTAAATATGAAAACAACGTAATTCATACTCCTGTCCCAACATAGAACATATTCAAAATCTTCCAGCCAGTCTGAAATTGATAACCCAATCCAAACACTGTAATTTCTCATTGCAGATTGCCTACAAGTACCAACAGTCATTTTCTTTTATTAAATGAAGGCAGTGGCTCTTAAGCAACAATATGCCCATCAACCACAGCATTTGACAAAATGGCTCTTATGTTCAGCTTACTATTTCACTAGTATAAAAATTGTCCAGCAATTGCCTGGAAAAAATGTAAAAGGGCTCAATTACCTTCAAATTTGTCCCTCCAAGCTCAATAAGCCTTATTCAATTCAATGTTCAGATATACTCCTCTCAATTTGTAACAATCCCACCTGCAACTTGTTATTGCATGTCATACCAGAGAGGAAGAAAAAAGCCACATAAACTATGAGTTCCAACTGAAACACCAGTTGAAAACCTCACTCCTGGAGACAAGAAAGCTCAAACTCTTCTCCCTTGCAGCAACAGGCAACAGAGAGGAACAAGGCAGTTTCAGGGGACAGCTATAAAAACTAACATTTCCTCTAACAAACAGGAACCAGTCTCATGGCCATGGATCTTTGCTCCAGTTTGCAGAGCCCTGGTACCAGGCATGTCACCTACCAACAACCAGAAGCAAATAACTCTTCCTCTGGTCTCCAGTGGCCAAAGGCAGCCAGGCACCATCAGCCTTGGGTGGGTGAGGAAACACCACAAGGGTGGGACAGGAACTAAGGATTTGTACCTGGATTTACTGCCAGAAACTCTGCCTCTGTTTATCAGCTCCCTTCAGCTGACACAACAACCTGTAAAATCAGCAGCCTCTGGTGACCACCTAGGGTGTGAGCTGGTCTCCTTTATCAGCAGCCTAAAGGCTGCCCAGCTCCTAATGACACCCTCTTCATGCAAGCTGCTCTTACAATTTGCCAGCCTTTGGAAGTCCCCCTCCATCAGCCTTCCAGACACATTAAAACAAGTGTCTTCTCCAGGGGTTATCAGGGGAAGTGGACAAGTTGAGAGTTTCTGAAATTCGCCATTATTTGTAATTTACAATTAACTGCAAATTACATCTGGATACTATGCATCCACATGGACATTAATCAGTGACATGTGGAAAGGTCTAAAATCGTTGAAACTGGGCGTTTTCACTTCCTGAATTGATGTGCAGGCCTGGGAATGGACAATCAGAAGTTTGCCTAAACCTAAATCTGTGTTAAGAACTGTTTCACCCAACTGTTAGATTTAATTAACCTTGATTAGTAGTGATTTCATATTCATTCCACCTGTGGTCTGGATGTAAAGTTTTCCCTAAAAAAGCAAACATCACCACTTATTTTAAACAGCATCAAATAAAGACCCACCTGGTGCTTTCCCCTCTATCACTCATGCAAGTAAACAGAAGAGATAACAGCAAGCACGGTATAATAAAACCCAGGGCTGAGTTTTTTATCTGTGGATTTACTGTGTGCTGCTGTGAAGTTACTAAATGTAAAGCTATCTGCACTGAGCAGGCTCATAAACAGGAGAAATTGTCAGTGCAAGGCTGTAGCCCTTAAGCAGTTGACTTCTTGAATGTGCTCACCTCCCGTTGATTTCATCAGGAATGAAACACAGCAGCTTCTAAAAGCTGGCGGCACTAGTGCCATGAAATTCAACTTTTCAGGGAAAAGCCCGTAAGGAAAAACAGGTTTTGTTCCTCTTATTGTTAAGGCACCATCTTCTCTCCATCACAAAAACAACAAGGAAATCATTACCTAACTTAAAACTGACTTGCTGAAGGAAGTTTTTATTCACCTGGCTAATTTTTCAAATCTTCATTCAAAATCTGGAAACTAGAAATGGTCAAAAATGTATAGACTTTGCTAATCTCAACGTGCTGGGGACATTTCAAATGGAATGCTAAACCATGGGGTTTAGTACTGAAGGACAACTTCTCGAAGGACAAAGGGGTAGAAGAAGAGTGCATTTGATCTTTCCCTTCAGAGCAGGAAAAGACTGAGCCACACAGAAGGTTCTGAGGAGTCACCCTCAAGACAGACTGTCTGGATGCTAAGCACATTTCCAGTGTCACAGCCTGATGTTTGGGACTACATGGAACTAACTCCAAAGTTCCCACAGATCCCAGACACGGCAGAACAACAGGCACAGGGATCGAGGAAGACATCTCAGTTGGCCAATGAGATCCTACCAGAGCTTCCCTGTGTCACATCTGTGACAGTGGTTTTGACTGGTTGAGAGATACAGCTGAATTTAAACAACAATTCTGCAGGTTCTGCTGGACAAAAGTGTTTTGAAACATAAATGAAACAGCGCTAAGACAAACTTAGGGCTTTCTAAGAAGAAAAAAGGAAACTGAAGGCTAAAACCAAAGGAGAGGTGGCAGGACTTTTTCACCTCGCCTTATTATTTCACTTCTACTACCCTTTGTTGGTTTGCTCTGTGTAGCTTTCTGTTTTATTATCCTCAGTTTCTCTTTCCCTTGCTCCTGACTTTACCCCTCTGTGTTCTTCATTCCCTCTCACCAGTCCCCCTACAACGCTCTCTAACGTTCTTCCTTGGTCTCACAGTTTCAGTACTCCACCTCCTCCTCCCCTAGGCTACCACTCTCCTTCAGACAATCTTTTTACATTTGGATTTATGGTGTCAAAGGCTCACTTTCTCTCTGCCTTTTTCCACATCACCCTAAGGGAGAAGGCAAACCTGGCCTCAAAACTGAGGTAGATCTGAGCTACTCTATCTGGTTTTAATGTCAAATGACAGGAGTCACTCATGAGCTGTGTTACCCCAAATACTTAATTTACCTAAACATTTTATCTTGCTCTCCACACAGCAGTTCATTCAGCTGTGCATTGAAGCATATGCTGAGCTTTAAGCATGGGATTCAATTTAGCCCATGCAGCAAAGGCTGAAGGATGTGCCCTAATACTGTGACAAAGAAGGATTACCCCCTAATGCTCAGAAACAAACATATGTTTAAGGATGCTACTCAGATTAGGGTTTCAGTAACATAATCTCAAATCAAATTTACGTTATCTGGTTTTATCCAACTGCCATTTTTGTCACATAAAACATGCTCCAACTGTCTAATGCCCTGGTATGCATTTATTCTTTTCAAGCATACTCTGCAGGAAAAAAAATAAACAAAAATATCCAAGGCAGAAAAAAATAAACATCAAAAGACAGAAAAATTGATTCTGAAGACTATTCCCATAAACTACACTCTAGTGCTGGAGTCATAACACTTGAAGACAAGGTTTAATTCCTACTGACATTTAAGCAAACTGAGACAAAAATGAAGTTCAATTTTCCTTGGATTTTCCACAAGAGCAATGATGTCCAAACCAAGAAAACTGCTGGTGTTAGGGATAATGTAGCAAGAAAAAGCATGTTTGTAGCACACTCACAAAATTAATATCTTCAAAGTAAGCTTGGCTGCATAGTATTGAAAAGGTTGAAGTCAGCATGGACTATGCACCATGAATGACTTCTGGCCTAAAAGTGGTTGGAGGCTTCTTGTTCATATCAGCTTTAACAAGGTATATTCCAAGTGTTGATATTATGATTCTTAAAATAGGTACTTAAATACTTATATTTAGTATGCAAAGGAAAAGGAAAAAAAATACAGATAATGGGCTTCCTATTCAAGAAAGAACATATTCTCTTTCTCATTTCCTAAATCCCTCCAGGAATTAATCAGCTGCCAGATTCATCCAGCCACAAAGTGGAAGTGCATGTTTAGAGGCTAACAGTGGTGTGTATCAGTAACTGAGAGGTTCATTTTTTTGGTGGTTTGGGGTTTTTTAATTAACAGAGACTGTCTAAAGCAACCAAAATTAGTATTTGCTTCCACAGATAGTAGAAGATGCTAAAAATGAAAACTGTGACTGTACATTTACCAACACCTCATATTTCCATTGTAATATGCTTCTAAATCCTAAACTCTTGATAATGTACTTTCACCCCCTTAAATCAAGTAGTTAAAAATTTATTAAAGTCTGAAGAGTCTAGCTGAGCCTTGGTGTGACACCACACCACATTGCAGGAAATGCTCTTTTCAATCAGTCTTTGATGACTCCAGTGATTCCGAGTACAGCCTCTCTGTGTTGGCACACACCAGATGTCGGCCTAAGGATTCCTTTTCTACCACTGAATTCCCTCACAGTAAGAAATGGGTAGCTCTGGAGAATTTACACAGTGGTGGTACTGGAGATGAGTTATCAGCTACTAATTACAAGCATAAGATAGAGAAGGTTAAAGCTATTCCAGTTGTATCCCACAGGTCATCAGTGAGCATGGAAGGAGATGCAAGTGACTTGAGACACGTCCTGTTTGCTGCCCAGAAGCAACAAACTTTGCTTTGCTGATGAATCACGAGATCCTATCAACACTTAAGTTTTGTTTGCTGCAGAATTAAATGGGCCCCAAATTTAATTGTTTTTTCAGAATTAAACCCACTTTAGGAATCTCTTGTAACTCATTTTGGCTCTGTAGGCAGGCTTTAAAGGAAAGGAGAATCTGCTTCAGAGAGTCCCTAACTGTAGGTGAATTCCTGTAAGAGCCAGATATTTATCATTTACAGTTTTTTATAGTTCCCTGCAGGGACCACAGTCCCCTGAGGGATCCAGCCGGGACACCCAATGACGTCTGCAGCATCCTGTCTCTCTGCTGACAAAGGAGGAAACAGTAACTCAGGGACACAAAGCATTTAGTGGCAGGGTTTCATGCACATGCACTTCCACATGTTGCCCAAATAAGAACATACTCTGGCTAAAACAAAAAGTGAAAAGCCATAACTTCTCTACCCTCTCCTCCAAAAAATATAAAACCCGTGCACTAACCAACATTTCTGTTTAAAAATATCCAGGCAAAAATAAAAAGCGTTTGTTCCACTGCCTGCTGTTCAGCTTTCAGAGCAGCCCTGCGAGGCCAGAGACCGTAAATCAACCACTGGCATGTGCTTACACAAGGCTGTGCTCCCAGTCAGCCTCCCATCCACCTCCACTGGCAGCTTTCTAAAGCTTGGATCCGTCTTCTGGCAGTGGTGTTCAAAACAGCGAGCATTCACGGAAAGGGTATACAAGACACTTCAGAAGAAAACTGAAATGTGTCCCTTTCCTGGCATATTACAAACTGAGATGGAATTTTAAAAATTTCCTTTCACCTTGACCTTGACCTCACTACCCAGCCTCTGCAAGGTATGCAGTGAGAAGAAAAACAGCTCTGTAAGAATAAAAACATCTTTTATTTTGGTTAACTTTGGAAGCACGTGTCCCATGGCAGCTCCAGACACCTTCTGTGACGGGCTGCAGAGTTACATTCATATGAGCTGCCCTTGGCCTACAGTCAGGAGGTAGGAGAGGGACACAACAGGGAGCAAAGCACTGAAGGCTTGCTCTGCCCTCTCCAAAAAGGATGGGATGATCCAATTCATTGGCATGACAATCTAACCCACAGGTGTGGTCAGCAGTGGATCAAGGTAAGACTTGGAGGGAACTTATGGGCAGGTGAACTCTACCCAGCTTCCCACCTCCTTTCCCAACCCCCTTGGAAGGTACCTCTATCCATGTGCTGGGCACTCATCTGGCCCCAGAAACAGCTTGAGAAAAACATGAGCAGAGGAAGCTCCAGACCTCTGGATGGAGACCACAGCTCCAAAAACAGCCCCACACCAGGAGGCCGGCGAGCCAACGAAGTTGAGGAGAAACCGCTTGCTCTGCACTCAGTTTTCTGAGGCAGCAGCTGAACTGTGGGGAAGGTGGGGTCAACAGCAGCCTGCTCTAGGGGGAGGTGACCCTGCCCATGGCAGCAGGGTTGGAACCAGATGATCTTTAGGATCCCTTCCAACTCAAACCATTCTATCATTGTGTAACAGTGCCAACCTGCTAAAGCCAGTTGTGTTCACTTCAATGTGCCCCTCTGCCTTCCCCTCAAAACCACAGTGCAGGAAATGAAAAAAAATGTGCCTGTCCTGATCTTATCTGAGGAGAGATGTGGCCAGGAAATCCATGACTAACAGCAGTCCCTGGAGGGTGTAACAGCCCTGAAGACTGGGCAAATGGCATTTCCAAGAAGGAGCGGCAGGAAGGCAAAAGAGCAAGAGCAGCAGAGTTATGGCTCCAACCTCCCTGTAAATGCTTCTCTCAACAAGCAGTTAGCTTGAGAAATTTTGGACAGAATACAGGAAGAATACATCCATCCAGCCTGCATGTGCACAGCACCCACTCTGTACCCAGCTCAGACACAGCCCAACAAAAGCAAAATGCACTGGCACCATAATTTATAAACACCACCACAAGCAAAAGCCCTGCAGACTCAAAGGCTTTTGCCCATAGGCAGCTCAACCGCACCATTACTGCAATACATCCTATCAATAAATCAAATTATCACCTTAGAAACAAGTCCTACATTCAACCAGAGTCTCAGAAAACACACTTTAAATGCAAATTAAAAATGGCCTTTTGTTATGGCTTGACTTAAGCCAGTTACAAGGAACCACCAGATGAAATTAAGAGGCTTTCTCTTTTCCCCACATACTGTTTGCATGCAAAGTTTCTGTCTCCTTCACATAGTCTGTCTCAGCATTACTTCACTGAGTAGGGCTAAAACTGCAGTCAACTATGTGAAAAAAATTGAGTTTATCACCAGTCAACTTCCTTATTTTGGCAGAAAGAAAGAATTCAGGGAGGTTTTTTTCCCCAGAATTACTATAAATCAAGAATTTTCCCAATCTTTCAGCCAGAAATCAAAAAGAGCAAGGGGCTGGGGAAATCTAAATTTAAAGAGAATTTGAGAGAAAGTAAAACTACAGCCTGCATATGATTTCTGGGGGATATGAGTCACTGCATGGACTCATTCAACAGGCAAGTTACAAGCATGGGATGGGAGCCCATGAAGTGCAGTAACAGGCACCAACCACCGGGTTCTCTTTTGCTACCCAGTAGATTAATCATAATCAGCTTCCCCTTTGAGGCTTTACTGCTACTGAAACTAAAACCTGCTTCAAATTCCTCCTTCTGCTTCATCAGAAACCCAGTTTGGTTGGGCCACTGGAAATGAAAGCAGAGTGTGGCCTTCACAAATGCCTTTTCCTAGAAGGATGTTCCAGTCTACTCTTTTAAGCAATCCCACACAAAACCCTTGGAAGAAATTAGTAAAGAAAAAAGTTCTGTAGATACATCAGGAAAGCAACAGGGCCAAGGTCAATACAAAATCCTGAATTTCAAACTGTGAAAAAATTGTTTACTTACATATTTAATGTATATATTGCAAAAAATCTGATTGTAGCTATTTAAATATTTTATAAAAGAATATGAAAAGGCTGCTTTAGGCTTCTGAAGACACTTTTTTATTGATACAAGAGAATGGGCCTTTCTTGCTTGGTGCATAACTGGATTTTTATGCAATATTGACAAACACAATATAAACAAAATCACCAGTACCAGTCTTCTTCAGTATCTTGTACAGTTACTTTGACTGGCAAAGCAGGGCAATGGAATATGGAAGTGCTGTGTACCCACATTAAGTGCAAATTTCAGAGTATTCTTCACCAAAGAAAAATGCCAAGAAAAAACATTTCCCAAGAAAAAGAGATATATGCAGTTCAGCTGACCATGTGTCTGTCTTTCAGTTCCCCATGGACTTAAAATCAGTTCAGTCTTACCAAAAGCATAACCAGCTAGGAAAGGGATACAGATCAGAGGGCTCCTTTGATGGAAAGACTGCAGTGATGGACACTTCAAGCCAGTGACTCCACAAGACAGACAGCCATGTGGTCATGACTCAAAAATTTCTCTCCTGATAGAGCTACTTGTTCACATAATAAAATACGAGTGAATGAGTAGGTGATGATGAACCATTAACATGGGGGGAAAAAAATTGCTTGCCAGTCTCTGTTCTTCTCTCAGACAAGATACTTTTGTGGCAAAATTGTAGAAGGCACGCATTTACTTCATCAGTACCTTTTTCCTGTTTTCAGGACCCCCTTGGTTTGTTGTACTGTCTTTTTAGGCTACAACTCTGCAGCTGCTGTTGTGCACGTGGCTTCTGCACTGTGCAGTGCTACTGTCTCCAGCAGGATGCTCACCTTACCATGGAGGCCACCTTGCACATAGCTGGTGAGAAGAAAGGTCCTTAACTGGCACAAGCCAGCCAGGGGTGCAGTTTTATTTTTAATAGCAGCTCTCCTTTCTGTGTTGGGACGTGGAGGCCGTAAAAGCATTAATGATAACAAATATTTTAGACACAAACTAAAAGACTGCCAGTCATCTGTGTTCAGTATCAGAATGTAATTTCCACAGAGGAGATGTCACTGCTTTTACAAATGCAGGCTCACCAGCTTCAGACAGCACTCTCTTGCTAGCAGAACACAGGCCAGCAAGTGCCTTCTCATGAGCAGGAAAACGGAGGCACAAACAGGAGGGAGAAGAAACAAAGTCTCAGGTAAGGAAGATGTGGGCACTGTGCTCGGGAAAAACTTTGTACGGTGAGAGCAGTTAAGCCCTGGGACATAACCCCAGGGAGATCATGAGTTTTTAAAGACAGAGGAAACAAACATATGTCAGGAATCAGAAGGGCTTTAGGGACAAGGGATGACCTCTGAGCCTCTTCCAACCCTACCTCCTTTGGTCCTGTGATGCACAGTCACAGCACAAAAATGTAATAAACAAAAACAAAAGGAAAGGAGCAATGGAGGTCACTTTAGACCACCTCCCAAAATCTGAAGAGTTGTCAAAGTTTCCTCAGGAAGTGACAAAGACAAGAAATTTAGCCTTAGTCGTGAACCTGGCAATCTCTCCTGCGGTTGCCACACACAATTATGTCAGGATTTGGCCGGGAGTTGTAAATCGCTCCTCCAGCCCACATAAAGAAAATGTTGGGAGCTAAGGCACAGGGCACTCAGCAGCCACAGACAGATTAGGAAAGCTGGCAGCTGCACAGCCAGCCACATTTCAGCACTAAAGCACAGCTCAGGAACACAGCAGCTCCCCTACACTCCTCTCTCCTCCATCCCCTCAACAAGGTGCCCTCATAGAAACGCCACACAAGTCAAATGAGAGCTGCACTTCATTTCACCACAGAGACTGAGCTGCAGCTAAAACCTGCTCAGACCCAGAAGCATGTGGCATCTAACTGCTGGGAACAAACAGCAAACTGGACTGAGAGACCAGGAAGAGTCTGGGGTAACAAGACAGGACTTGGAGCACAGCTCAAGTGTTTGCACTCAGGAAGATGAACACCTTCCACATGCAGGTATCTCACTGCCCAGCAGCAATAATTTACTGGAGGAAGTAGTTAAGGAGCAGGCTTGAGGACACTTGCATGGCAACATACTCAAGAGAGCTGTTTAACTGCACCTCTGTAGCTCCTACACCTGAGGCTGTGAGGCACTGGGCAATTAGGCAGGCATCCTGCTCGTGCTAGCCCACTGGCAAGCTGGAACCATCCCTTCTCAAAGAGCTCTGCCAACAAGTACTGTCTTCCAAACTGACTCATTCCCACCCTCGAGCTGCCCCAGATTTCCCCTCTGCCCTTCTCTCGCTGGTGCCTCCTCCAACAGCTACAAATCCAGTAATCATCATCTTGTGCACTATGCCTGGCTGCTTCAAATCACTCCCCTGACAAACAAAGGAAGTTTTAAAAACCCCAAGCCACTCTGGAGGAGGAAGAAATGAAATGCAGATACCCAAATCCCGTTTTGTTAGGTTAATGCTAAAAACTAGAGGCCAGTGTCCCCCCTGGCAATGTGGAGTTACATCCAGGAGCCAATAACCTACTCCCCATCTCCAGTGCAATGGCTCCAGGTTACTCACTGGCCCTGGAGTACTGCACTGGCCTGTAGGGCTGGACATGTGGACCCCAGCTCTGGTTTCTCTATTCCCCTTCATCATCTCCCCATCCAGACCCTCTATAGCCAAATGGGGTTTCAGAGCTTATAGAGAAGCTGACTTTGCAAAGTTGCACCAGCTGCAATTTTTTAGCCATTGGAAATTCTGAACAGGCAGAAACAGCCCAAGCCCAGGCCCTCTGCACAGCCTGAGGCCAGAAACCATCAGTGATCCTCTTGCCTGATCTAAAGATGCAGCCTAGGGCTGTGTTCAGAAGTGGGGAGGGATGTGGGTTTACAAACCAATTTAATCCATATTTCTAACAAGGATAAGAACTTGTCTTGGGACTTGGACATGCCAGACTTGACTGATTATCCAGGGATCTATGACATACAATGCAGATTAACCTACCAGGTCCAGGACCTACTGAAAAAAACAACTGTCAAAATTTCTTTAAGTTGATCCAAGAATGTATTTTTGAGTTGCCATCTAGCTTTCAAGCAGATCAGAAGACTAATGCCTGTATTTGTTCACACAGACAGGTATGGAGTTTCCCTGCCCTAAAAATGTCTGAACTTCTGGAGGGGATTCATCATCTGAAGGATTCCTCTCTTTTGGGAAAATAAGAGTGTCAATCCTCATAGCAAATGAGACATCTGTCATCAGAAGTAGAAGGTTTTCTAGGACTATGCCCTACTACAACTCAGGAAGGAACATCTCACTAATTACTAAGGGACTATAACTACAGACACATCTCCCTAAGTGTTACCACTGCCACCCCATCATTTTAACAAATCTACAGACTAATTGCAGACTCCTAGTAACACAGAGCTGCATTATAGGTTTCTTTTCCTGTCTTAAAAAAAAAGTAAACAATTGCATCACAAAACCTCCACTAAATTTTAATGTTACAAAACATCAATAAATTATGGACATGTCTCATTCCACAAGACACTTCATTTCTGTAAAATTACAACATTTTCTGCCGGAGAAGAAAATAAACAAAGACACATCCACATATTCTACCACAGACTTCTCGTGTTTGTAAAACCACATTTATTTTTGTCACTATGCCATTTTAAAAGTTGAAGGCAGGAATTTTAACCAGGAAAGGAGGAATGGTCACTGCCAAATACTTTGGGTTGAACTCCCCAGTGCCCTGGCACCACATCCTGGCAAAAATGACTCCAGGGCAAGGTACCCACTCCTGCTGGGCTAAGTGTCAACACAAATCAGAGAGAACTGGAGTGTCTATTTGTGCTTGTTTTTCAAATGTTCAACTCACTTGTACGGCACGAAAGCAAATTCACTCAAAAAAGCCTTCATTCATGCAGCTTCTCTGAGTGCTTATGGAGATGTGGCCCTAAAAGCAGCCGAACTTGCACGGGGTAATTCGAGATGTTTGACTTTTAAAAAGAACTTGTGTACTGGAGTAGTGATGCTCAGCTGGTTACTGTCAGGAGAGGTGGTTCTGCTCTGCGGCAGTGTTTGTCCCAGCTTGGTGGGCACATTTTGCCGGGAAGTTCCCTCGGTGCCGGGCAGAGAGTGGCAGAGGCAGCCAAAGTGCAGAGCTAAGCACATTGCTGCTCCAGATGTGAAACGCACGCGCGAGTTCGCCAAAAAAGCGAGAGAAGG
>VZRX01013612.1:255487-274826 GCA_013398075.1 Notiomystis cincta | reverse complement strand
AAAAAAAAAAAAAGGAATGGCAAAAAAGGACGTTCCTTTGAGGAGTCGAGTCAAAGGAGCTCTGCTAAATAAAGCCAGGCAAGTAACTAAACAAAGCACCGAGCAGCACATCGGTGAGACGGGACCGAGCAAAGGAGCCACCCGACACAGCGTCCCGGGGCGGGCAGCGCTGCTGCTTTTCTCCGTGCCGCTCCCCACCTCTGGAGCAGGGGCTCGGCGAGGCCACCGCCGCCTGTGACGAGCCCCCAGGGCGGGCAGCACCCTCCCGGGTGCCTTGGGGGTGCTGGTACCGAAGGGAGACCCTCCGCAGGGCCGCCGCCGCCGAGGAGGGCGGCTGTGCGCCGGGACCCCCCCGCCCGGGAGCGCTGAGGAGACCCCCACAGGAGAGCCACTCTCCACCGCCCCGAGCCCGCTACGCCCTTCTCACTTTTAAAAAGTTGAGAAACAAGACAAAAACAATAAGCCCCGAAGCCTCCCCCCGCCCCGCGGAGGCCGGTGCGCGGCTGCCAAGTTTCGGCGTGGAGGAATTTGCCGCGGCCGAGCCCCCCCGCCCCGCCCGGGACCGGGAGACGCGGCGCCCCCCGGGAATCGCTCNGGCCGGGAGCGGGCGCGGGGCGGCCCGGGCATGTGAGGCGCGCCCTGAGGCTGAGCCCCGGAGAGCACTGCTGAGCGGGACAGCACAGAATCCTTAGAGAGGGAAGGGACCTCCGGACATCCTCTGGTCCAAACCTCCTGCCAAGGCAGGGTCACTTAGAGCTGGTGGCACAGGAACGCATCCAGGTGGGTTTTGAATGTCTCCAGAGAGGGAGATGCCACGATCTCCCTGTGTAGCCTGTTCCAGTGCTCTGCCACCCTCAAGGTAAAGAAGTTCTTCCTCGTGTTGAGGAAGGAAACTTCTTGTGTTTCAGTTTATGCTTACTGCTCCTCATCCTGTCCCTGGGAACCACCTAAAGGAGCCTGGCACCATCCTCTTGGCACCCGCCTTTGAGATACTTCTGTGTATTACTGACACCCCCCTCCAGTCTTTTCTGAGGGCCAGAGTCTCTCCTCATAAGAGATGCTCCAAAGCCCTTACAATCTTTGTGTCCCTCTGCTGGACCCCCTCCTGGAGCTCCTTGTCTCTCTGTACTGCAGGGTAAATATTTGCTGTTGTGACAAAAACAGTCTGTGCGAGACGCATCCTGCAGGGGGCTGTGCATATGCTGAGTCCTACACACCATGTGCTGGGCTAGGCACGGGATGGGGACTGCTCTGGTTGTGAACCATCTGAATCCATCTCCTTTTGCTTTTCCTTTCTTTTCCCCCAAGCTTTTCTTGCTATGTGCAGAAATTGAAAATAGTAACTCCATTTTTTTACCCAATCCCACACCCAATTTGGATTAAAATAGCCAACCTCAGATTAGTAGTAGGGTTGCGCCTCACACATCAAATGCCAAATTTAAGTTAAGACCATCAGTTTAAGGCTAATCCTCTCAGATCAGTGAAGAAGGAGTCATAACCACTCTGTTCTTGGTATCCATTGTTCTAGAATTTGTGGAGAAGGATTGCACACTAGAACCCTAGGAAAGCAGAAGAGCATCATCCACCAGATATTTTAAATCAGAGCCTCTGTTCTACTTACAGTTTTATTTTGCCTTTTCTTTTTTTCCCTGTACTAATTTATCAGGTAAAATTGCTAAAGGGAATTCAAGAAAATCTTGATTAGTCATTGTGAGATTACTGCCAGGTCATTAGATGCTTCCTGGCAATAAACTGTTGTGGCATTCATTATAACACTTAATTAGTTCTGCATGGAGTCCTGCACTCACACCAATAAGGCTGGATGGAGATGTTTGCCCTCTTCAAGAGATCCCAAATCCTAGGCCAAGGAAATGCCTGGAGCAGAGCAGTTGTTATCTCCATGGAGGAAAGCATGAAGTACTGCTAGCAGAGTATTCACAGCCTGTCAGGAGAGAGATTATCAAAAGAGAGAGATCAAAGGAGAGGCTCATCAGAGAGATGTTTTTGATTCAATTAAGCTTTTTTTTAGAAGAAGAATTTAGCAGAGAAACAAAACACAGCAGGTTTTCAGACAACCAGTATAGAATATTGCAAGGATTCTGGCTGCTCATTGCCTTTCCACAAGAATGTATTATACACTAAAGTATTTCAATAAGCGAATGGGATACACTCCCTGATGTAGAAAAATTACAGTTTGCACTCAGGACATTCAGTTTAAAGCAGCTTCTAAATAGTTATACAAATTTCAGCCAGTAATTAGTTCTAAAAAATTGACAGGAGATATAAATTTTTAAGGTTTTACACCATTCCACTCCGTTCTTTCACAGACAGTGTTGTGGTTCAGGATCCCCTTTCCATAAATTCATTTGGGGGTTTTGTGATGTTTTTAAAAATTTCTGTGTCTCTCATATATCCTATTAGTCATCCATCCCTTTCCTGTGATCCAGATTTTGCAATTCTTGAAGTCTGGGATTTTTTCACTACTGTATATGTAAAACATGGTGCCATCTGAATTAATTTCAGCCAGACACACTGGAATTACGTTATCCCAGAATCGCTTGGGTTGGAATGGTCCTAAAAGACCATCTAGTCCCAACCCCTCTGCCACAGGCAGGGACAGCTGCCCATTTTTCAGGCAGTAATACATCTCACCAACTTCAAAGCCATATAACTACGTGTCCAGTTGCTGTCTTGACTCAGTACCACCAAAATACAAAACCATGCCTGAGAAATTAGCCCAGGAAAGCAAGTCAGATTCCCATCTTTCATCTCACCTGGGGAAATTTCTCACATACACACTGGTGAAACAGGAGCTCTCACTAAAAGAAGTTACAGCCCAGACCTCAAAATTTCTTGTTGACTAGAACAAAAAACTAATTAGCTACTTAGAAACAAGCAAACTGTTTAAAACAGTACCACAAAGATGATCCAGTGGAAGCTGTTCAGGCAGAAACAGCAGAAGAGAGGTCGTTAAGGGCAATTTTATTGTACAGGCATAAAATCTAAAGAGCCAAACAAAAATGAACAACCAGAGGAAAAAGTAGCAAATAATACTTGTTGAAACAAAGCCTATGAGCAACAAAAACAACAGAAAAGGTATCCCCAAAATTAGGGAGATAAGAAGAGAGAATAACAACAATACAAACAGACGTGTTCCGGTATTAAAAAAAGCTACTGACGCTCATTCTTCCAGGAACTGGCATAATCCTTGTGTTTGTCTGCATGCAAGACACTGTGGTCAGGAAAACATTTTTGCAGAATTGGTCATCTTGCAGTGTTTTCAAATGGCTGGTTAAAAGCAAAGGAAAACAAGTCTTTGCATCCTAGAAGTTTTCTTTT
This sequence comes from Notiomystis cincta, assembly GCA_013398075.1. Classification (NCBI taxonomy): domain Eukaryota; kingdom Metazoa; phylum Chordata; class Aves; order Passeriformes; family Notiomystidae; genus Notiomystis; species Notiomystis cincta. Next base: position 271,487 of record VZRX01013612.1, on the reverse strand, counting down.
TTTCTTTCTTTTTTTCCTTTTGTAGCATCTTATTCAATTAATAATTGTCAGTTTTGAAGCAAGTGTACCTTGCTTCTTTATACTCAACTGTGTTTTGGTTTGGGGAAGTACAAAGCCAAGTGGCTTTGGTTTTCAGCCACCTTCCTTTAGAGCTTCAAGTCCTGGCCTGGTGTCCTCCAGTGGTCTGAAGCAATGGCAGCTGGGGCTGCTGCTGCCCTTCTCTTTGCTCCTGCTCACATATTTCTGTCCCATGTGGCTCATGCTGGTAGAAAACTAGTTCTGTATTTAAGGGTTTTCTATGACCTCAGCCTCTTCCTCTCTAGAAGTGGTGTAGTGGTATTTAGCTAGCCTATATTGGTAGGAAACTGGATGTTTTTGAGGTTCTGGTGGTGTTCATAAGCATGTTCATGAAGGCATCTACACTTCCTCCTCCTTGCTTTCTCTGCAAGTGACGTAGGTGGAGAGAGGTCCATCCAAGATCCTGATGTGTACCCAGATCCTGAAACTGCTATTGTCTGTCCCAAACACTGATGAGTTACTTCCTTTCTCCCATGTTACTTCCCCTCTCTATTTCTTGGCAAGCATCTTTCTCACACAAAAATGTTCTCCCTCCTCTTCACTGGTGAATTCAATCCAGACCCTCCTACTATGGGCTGCCATCCCAGCTCTTATTCCCCAGGCAGGGAACAGGAGGAAAGTTAACTCCCTGCTGCCCGGGGAGAAATGCCTCTGCATCCCTTGGACGACACAAACTTGCAGTACAGTAACGACTGCCACCACAGAAATCTTTCTGGTGCTTGCCCAAGAAACTGCCAAAATCTCCTAAGAGAAAAGCAGCTGCTGCTGAGCAAGCTGTTCCTTGAGTGGGAGGAGCAGCTTCCAGCTCCTAGATCCCATGCAAAATCCAGTGGTTATGAAATGGCTAAGATTCTGGGACATGCTATTTTTGTTTGTTTGTTTACTTGATCGAAGTAAATGTTTACTTAATCAAAGTTTGTTTACTTAAACAAAGGCTAACAAAGGACTGCCCTTGAAAAGCTTCATGAGAGTCCTGAGACGTGAAAACCAAGTACAAAGACAAGTACAGGAATGACCTGGTGGAAATAAGAGCTTGATTCTGATTTCAGCTGCACAGGTCTTAAGCCACAGCAATTATTTTTTAGCTTGAGAAGGGTTATTCCACTTCATTGCACATGCAAAAGGTGAATTAGGTTCTTTATAACCCACTGGTTCCAGCATTAATGCCAGCAGACTCTGTAGCTGGCTGCTACTTCATTTTATTGTGGTGTTGCTTCATGTCTTAACATCTCCTGTTTGTGGCAGTTGGATGGTCCAGTCACTCCCTCCTGAAGAGAAAAATCTGCTGGAAAAGGTTAGAGGGGAGTAAACCTCTGCAAGATCCTACTTGCAGCTTGACTGCCAAGAACTTCGAAAAGCAGCATTATTGCTGTTGAGTGAAACCTGGGAGTTGTTTGTGTATAGCTTACCAGCATGCTTCTTGTTGGACCTTGTAACAGATGCACTGTTCCTGAAGGGCTTGGGAAACATTTTTGGCAGTAGAGATGTATGTTTGTCAAGAGGGTCGAGTTTACTCTGCTTATTCACTGCTAATCCCCAAGGCAATCTCCTATTGAAGGAGTGAAAAGTGGTGCAAGACTTCTCCTTCTTTGCAAGTGATGTCCCATAGCCTCAAGCTGGTGATAGTGCAACATTTCTCCACTGTTAGATGGGGAAAGAATAAAAGAAAAGCTTTTTGCTTACACTGGAAAAACAGAAGCTGAGGTACAACTTGAGAACACTGCAAATACCACAGCAAATTAAGCACCAAGGGACAAGAAGTAGCTAAAGCAAAATACTGGCTCAATTAAAATTAGATGTAAATTAGCTTCAGATGGATTTAGTCTGGAAGTTAGGAGTAGGGCTTTCCAAGGCTTTGAAAAGTTCAGTCAGAGCAACAAAGGAAAAGCAAGCTAATTTTTCTTAAAAAGAAATTTCTGAAAAAGCAGAAGACACGACTCAGTGATCCAGTAGATTATTTGTCCATACTGCTAAGTAAATTGGCCAGTGGGCTGGGGTAGAGTTAATTTCCTTTGCAGTGGCTGGGATGGGGCTGTGTTTTGGACTTGTGCTGCACACAAATTACCAGGGTTGGTAATAGAGACATGTTTTTGTTACTGCTGAGCAGGGCTTCCACAGAGCCAAGGCCTTTTCTGCTCTTCATACTGCCATGCTGGGGAGGAGGCTGGGAGCACTGGGAAACTGGGAGGAGACACATCTGGGGCAGCTGACACCAACTGACCACAGGGATGTTCCAGACCATATCACATCATGTTCAGTATATAAAGTGTGGGAATAAGGAGGAAGGGGAGGACATTTGGAGTGATGGTGTTTGTCTTCCCAAGTCACCACCAAGGCTCTGCTCTCCTGGAGGTGGCTGAACACCTGCCTGTCCATGGGAACCAGTGAATTAATTCCCTTTTTGCACTGCTTCCGTGCACATCTTTTGCTTTCTCTATTTAATGGTTTTTATGTGAACTCACGAGTCTTCCAGCTTTTGCCCTCCTGATTCTTTCCTCAATCCCACTGTTGGGAGAGAGTGAGTGGCTGCCTGTGCCTTGGTTGCTGGCTGGGGTTAAAGCATGACAGCTTGTCAACACCAGCTGTTGAGGTTGGACATCAGGTCACAAAGGAATCAAGTCAGAACGCTTTCTACTGAGATTGAAATCACCAATGTGATTTTATGAAATCAGTCCAGCAAAATCAATCCAGTTGCTGCATCCTGTAAATTCCTTAATCCAGTTGCTGCATCCTGTAAATTCTTTATAGTGGATGAATTCATACAGTCAGTTGTTGATGAAAGCTCTGTATCTTATTGTCAAACTCACTTTCCACATGGACCTTATGAAAATACTAATGTGAGCCCACAAGGCTGCACGAGTCCTTTGTCATGTATCATTCCACACAAAACCATGCCTGAGCATGCAGGTGTTTGCAGTGTAAACACCAATCCAAACAAAAGGCTGTTGTGATTTCCTGTACCAAGGCACAGTTCAAAACAGGGGGCTGCCTGACTGGGGGTATTCAAGGTTGCAATTTTGTCGTGCCCACAGCTCTTGTAACGTGTTCTGTGTTGCAGGTCCTCACTTTGGGCTGCCAGTTTTGAGGACAGTCTGCAAAGACAGCGTGGTGATTGTTATGAGTAAGTCCTTGGAGATGACAAGAACTGCCTCAGTTTACTTTCAGTGGTGCTGACATTGGTTTGCTCCATTCTTTTCATGCTTCTGGTATAGGTGACACCTGTCACTTGCTGCTTGAAAAGGGAATGTGAAGATCAGCTTCACCCAACTACCAGTTGTCTGCTTGGAGTGATAGCTGGAGATGTCTACTTCAAAATTCAGGGAATCTTTGCAGCAGGTCAGTGATACCTTCTTGCCTTCCAGCTCACTGCAGGAGCAGCCCAGCGAGGTTCTCATAAATTACAACTGGGTTTACTGAATAGTCATGCTGTTTCCTTCTAGCAGTATATTGCACAGTACACTATTCTCATACAGAGTGGTGCAGTATCTGGTTTACCACCATTAGCTTTGTATGAGGTGAAGGAGCCTGTGTTTACTACCAAATGAAAGGAGAGCATACACAATTCTCCTTTTAATTAAGCTCAGCCTTATAAACTGTGAAAAGGGTTTTATATTATGGCCAATGTTTTATTGTCAGGCAAGCAGGCTTCTATTGTGTCTATTGCCAAGGAGAGATAACAGGGCTCTTATACTCTCAGAAATTTGTCCTGCCAAGTGAGCATCAGGTTTGTCTAAAACATACCCAGCATGTGCTGCCAGCCAGAGAAGGTTTGAACTGCACGTTGATTTTTCTCATTAAATCCGCAGGCAGTGAATGCACATTGATGGGTGCTTCCTCTGGTTACAGAAGACCCAAACAGGGACCTTCCAAACAAGGCTCAAATGAAAGTTTTATGAAAATGCATCTATCCATCCTGACCTTATGGTAGTTTAGGCAGTGAGAAGGGTGTCTGTAGCCAGCTTGTGGTGTCACTCCTGTCTTTTTGTCTGCATCAGTGGAACTGGGTGTTCATTAGGAACAATCATGAGGCAACTGCAAAGGAGAAATTAAAACTCAATTGTAAGCCAGGTGGTGATGGAGGAGACTCATGTCTTAGTCTTATGTACTAAAGTTGATTTCTTTGTTTAGATTTAACAGTGAGAGGGATCTTTGCACTCCCAACAGAAAACAGGAAAACAACATGAGAAAGGAATTTCAGAGGGAAGAAAATCTGATCAAGAAATTCTCATCAATCCAAAAAATATACAGCATAAAAGACAGAGTTCCTTTTTTTTCCCCTTTTGTTTTGTTTCTGCTATGAATAACATTTTTGTGTGTTGAAATGAGTTTAAGTCTGAGTTTGGGAGTGTAGCCTCCCCTCTTCCTGCCAGCAGTCTAAACAGCCCTGAAATGCAGAGGATGTTTGATGTAAACTCCAAATTCCACTCTTGGATCTATGTCCTTTATGAGGTTAAATTAACCCTTAGAGAAACCTGTAGTTTTGCAAGGTTTTGACCACACAATTTATAATTATTGCTGTTAATGATGACTGCATTTTTCATTTCAGGACAACTCTTTGCTTAATATTTATTCCAATTTCCTTGTACAGCAGCAGTAGTACTGCCTGTTTATGGACCTCAGAATTTGGCTCCACAACACAGATAATCTGAGTTTCTTCAAACCTAAAAATAAATAAGAACTTAGTGTGCTTTGTTCTGTAGGTTTTTAATTATATATTAATAAAATATTTTACAAGGTGGAAAAGAATGCACTACTTGATCATCAGCTTTAATTTTCTAATGAGGAGTAATAGTATAATAATCTCTTCAGATAAGAAAGAACTTGTCAGGACCTTAACTGCACCAAGAGGTGCTGATTACCCTGAGATAACTAAACTATCTTGAGGGGCCAAAACTGGAAATATGCACAATGCAGCCTGTTTTATCAATCCAGCTACTTTATCCTCCTCCTCAATCAGTTCTTGTGGTTTCTTTAAAGATGGTGAGTGCATTAGGCCCAAAAATCCTGCAGTACACTAGGAGGATTTAAACTTTTCAGGGCAATTAAATGCCAAAGAAAGGTTCTATACTTGGTCTGCACTCTAAGGGTCATACATACATTCATCACAAGACATACCTTCATCACACATAGATCATGGAATCGTATCTCTCACCTTCACAGTTAGAAAAGTTTTAAGAATAGATGAGAATGGAAAAGCAATAGAGTAGTAAGTTGTGAAGGTATAGCTTAAAGAGAACTAGCACTAGTTATCTTCAGCAAAGGAATCAGCAAAGTGAAGATCTCTCTGCAAAACAACCTTAAAGAGAAGCTACTATGGTCATAATCTTTCTTATGATATCAAGAGGGTGGTAAAATGGATTAGAAAATAAATCTGATGCTGTGGCAGGGACAAAATATCATTTCACCAAAACCCAGAAAGAGTCAGAAGTCTCATTTTGCTGTTAGAATGTATAAAAAAATTTCTCATGAAACTCTTCAAGCCTTGGTTGAAGTGAGTTTGAGATAGTCATGCCAAGTAATTCCTTTCAGTAAGACAAGTGGCCAGAGTGGCAATGTGGTCCCTGACCTGCTGCTCCAGGTGTTCATGCAGTCATCAGCAAGGGAAGAGCAACTCTGTGAGCAACTTGGACTTTATGTGAGCTGCTGTTGTTGACTTAACTTCTGGGCCTGTGACTTGACTGTAATTCCTCTTCTAAAAAAGCTCAGATGAACTGCATCTTGGTGGGAATATCCCCTTGGCTCCTACATGGAGAATGGGAGCACTTGGGCATCTGGGTGATCCTGAAAAGTAAGGAAATAGGAAAGGATCGGGGAAGCTGAGTCCCAAATGATTTGCACAGAGGATGGGGAAAAACTGAACTACTGTCTGGCTTTATCCTGCAGGAAGGGAAGGCTAATGATGCTGTGGGAGTTCAAAGACTTCCATCCAGATCCAGAGCTGCCTGGGTGTTATCCCACAACGACAGAAAGTTCCTAATGTCTTATTTATTCCAGCACAGGAGCAAGGAGATAAACATGTCTTTGAGGAGGACACCTATTCTTGGACTTGTCACCCAAAAAATAAGCTCACACTGAGGGCTGGTTGATTGGTTTATGTAGTCCAAGGGAAGAACTGTGCTAGGCAAGTAATCAGGCTTAATGTACATATGGCTAGTAGTGGGATATCAGGAGCAAAATATGGAAGAAAAAAGGATGCAGAGATTTTTGAAGATAAGATTACCTAAATCCTACCTTAAAGCAAGACCTGCTGCTCCCAGCTCTTATCTTCATGGAGGATCTGTCTGCAGATCCAAGAAACAAAATCATTCTACATCTTCTTTTTTCAAGATAAGCCAAATTTTCACTGCCTCTCCTCTAACTTGCACTGGCATGCTGTACACTGCATGCTTTAGTGTTTGATTATCAAAAGGTACCATGAGATAATTAATGCACATAAGCTAGAGCTTTCCAGGAGGAAAAATTTTTCCTTTATTCTCAAGTCTTAATATCCCAAAGTTTTATTCCATGACTGTTCTGAGAACTTTACAGATTAACTTTTCATGGGTAGCTGAAGGACACCACAGCAAGCACAGCCTTCTATTTCATCTGTTTCTCACCGAGGCAGATTACAAACTAAAACCTTCCCTGTGTATTTAATCTAATATAAATCTTAAAATACAATTGAGGGAAAGGATGTATTATATTATTTAAAGCCAATCCATTAACCTATAGGTTAATAGCATTCAAACCCTAAAAAAATCACAGTTGGTAGGAAATTCTGAGAACTAAATAACATCTTTGGAATATTAGTTCACTATGCACAGGTCATGCAAAACAGCAGACTCCTTTTCAAAGTAAAAGGTGGAAAGCTGCCTGAAAACATTGTGTCTGCACTGATTGCTGTACTGAATCCTTTCCAGCGCTAGGGGCAGACCCCGAGTCCTTTCAGCTCCTGCTGGCAGGAGAGTTCGCCTTGTCCCGTTCTGTCTGCTTTGTACGAACGTGAGTCTTGCAAGCTCCTTCTCCTCCAGAAAACTCCTCCTCGTGAAACAGGGTATCCACAGCTTTCCTTCTGCTAGTTTCCCTTTCATTTCAGCAAGCTGAATGCAGGAATGCATGAATTTTGCCAAGGGAGCAGTTAGGACTAGGCACGGCCAGCCTAACAAGGTGGTTATGTCCTCCGAGTGCATCTGAGTGGAGACAGCAGGGATAAAGGAGACTACTCTGTTCCTACTGTTTAGCAAGCAGTATATGATAAAAAAGGACATAATTCTTGATCAGGAGTCAAAGAAGAATTAAACATAATGTATTTAAACAGGTGTTTCATAGATGTAACAGCTTGCTTTTTAATAATGGAACTCAGGGCAGCATTATCCCTCCTAGCAGTGTGAAGCCCTCTAAGCAGGGCTCAGTTTCTCAGTGTTAGAGCTCCTTGTTCTCAGTACGAGTGGCTTCTTAGTCTCAGAAACAAAATCAGCACTGTGGTTTTCAAAATACTGCCTGGAAAGAGATGTGAACAGGAAGGGTGCAGAGAGGGTGAGGTACATGCATGCAAATGTACAGTCATAGCATACCCAGCTCAGAAGGTTTATGGATCCTCAATTAATAGTAAAAGTGTATTTAAATAAAAATGTTGCAGCCACTCTGTTAGAGAGCAGAATAGAATTTTCTTCTGTGTTGGAATGCAGACTGTGTCCCTTTAAATCAATGTTATTTTTATTAATTTTAATAGTTTTCCTGCCTTTTACTTCCAACAAGTCTGACTTGTAGTCGCATTGCCAATGGAATATCTGAGGGTGAGTGATGCAGCTTTTTAGTTTTACTTTGATATTTTCAAAGGAGGGTTCACTGGAATAAGTGACAGTGGGAAATATACTGAGGTGCTCATGGGCTAAATCCATCTTCATTCAGAAAGAAGATTTCCTGTATACTGTGCTTGACAAACATATTACACCAAATCAGTACTTTGATCCCACCCAAATTCCAATACCTCTGTGCACACTTTGTCTGTCTTACTTTATGAATCACCTAATAAAACACACCCAGTTCAAGATGATATTGGCAATGCTACAGTATATGTACATTAAATCTCATTTTAAACAGAAACCTTGGAACCTGGAATGTTGCCAGTGCTTGGATCCAAGAAGAATTTGGAATGCATAATGTAAAGCTTTTTAATATACCCGACACCGTTCAACTGTTCCCACAGTTAAAAAATATTACAGCTTACATTTGTACCTCAACCAGGGGTTCAAGTCTTATATGATGGTAAAAGAAAAGGAAATAATCATTTCTGTATCAAGTGAGCAAAGCTGATTTGGAAATTATTGAGAGAATCAGCCTACTCAGGAGCTGCTTTAGGACTGTAATTGCTCTTTCATATTTTAGCTAATTTAATTAAACAGAGAAACTATTTTTGGACCAGACAGCTCTTTAAACTTTTGGTACCTTCTATTACAAACCATCTGGCCCTGTACGTAGTCAGATTTCTTAACTCATACTTTATCACCATCTTCCTCAAAAATTATACATGGAGTTTTGTGTGTATTTGTATCCCCTCTAGTTTTGTGTACATTCATTTCAGATAAAACAATTCCTTGGATTCCTTCCCAGTTCAATAGCTGAAAAGTTCTGTGTAGAAACCAGAAAACGTGTCAAGAACCACCATTCAGTTCTTCTCTTTATTTTGGGTAGCTTTGTGGTGGTTGTTTCCTCTGTTGTATAATGCTTTCCTCCTAGCCTGTAATCCTTTTCTAACACTGTAAATAAGATAAGCATTGAGTCTTTGTGAACACTGCTGGCCTCCCCTTTGAAAGGAACAACCATTTCAGTTTTAATTATTTCTTTGGTGAAAGGACCTCTGCTGTATTTTGTGTATATTTGACTAGTCTCCAAATGTTGTGCCGCTGTCTGTCCATCCCTCTGTCTGGGGGCAGCACTACACGAAGTGTAATTTCACAGCTGCTGACTGAGTGGGAGCAGAAGCAGAGTGAGTTCACGTCTGCCCTCAAAAGACTGTACAAACACACACATCTGAAGGCTGCCTCCTCCAGAGGTCCAAAATACACGTGTGTAACTGACCCTGAAATTCTGTGTGCTTCCTGCAAGAGCCAGGGTTATCTAAACAAACGGTTCTTAGGAAGTAACCTCTTGACTTCTCCACCCCTCACATTTTTAAGGATTGACAGGTCCTAGCAATTGCACAGACCAGGATAACAAGCCGTGTCCCAAAACAATCATTCTCCTGACACGCTTCCCACTGGCACCTACCACCCTTCAGATCAGCAAGAGCAGAGCCTGGCTGCCTGCACAGGCATGTACCCAGCTCTCCCTGACTCAATGGATTACACCCTTGTTGGCTGAATAGGGTGCCAAGAAGACTTCAGGCCAGCTCCTGTTCATGTGGGTTATGAAAGAGTGTTACTCCTGAGTCCAACACAAGTCCAGTTAAAATATGACAAAGGTCTGCAGACAAAGTGCCAGACTCCACTTCTGCCAGGATTTAGGTTTTGTTTTTACATTATTTTGGAAAAATGCAATGTGAGTATGGGAAAATAAGCAAAAAGGTTCAAAAGCTGTCAACAAGAACAGAATTAAATGTGCTGTATACAGCAGCTTGCTGAGAGGAGTTTGGGATGGAGGAGAGTGGGGGAGAGCTGCTGCTGAAGTAAGAAGAGAAAGGATCTTAGGAAGGGACCAGTTGGAGAGATGTAAAACTCATGGAAAAGGAGGTTTGAGAGTAGTGATAATTCAGTTCCATTTGTCCCTTTGAGATATGTTCTGGGATCTTGGTAACTTATCTCTGATTCAGAAGAATGTGAGCCATCAGCTTACATGTGCCAATATCTAAGTAGATCTGAAGAGATGCAAATTTAAACTCAGTAGACCAGGAAGCAAAGGAGTGAAGAAATGCAAATGTATTAATCTGAATATCAGGTTACATATTTCCAGGCAGGGACTAGTTGGATGGGGAAGGGAGACTGCGTGGGCTGAGGAAAGGCTGGAGATCCTGGCTGGCTCAAGGGCCAATCTGACAGGGAGGGGCTGGCCTGGCAGACAACTGGGAGCTGGCACATTAGGAACCATGTATTGGATTGCTGCTGTCATATATCTGATGGCATCAGATAGCAAAAAATAGCACAGAAGACTTTTTTTGTGTATGTATTTTATTTTATGCACTAATTGCCATCTCAGGGCTCAACCAGTATCAAGCACATCACTTTTTGCTTCTCCTGTTCTCTGTTTCTTTACCTGTAAGATGAGAATAATTTATTTCCTTTCAAAATGATCTGGAGATCTAGGGTGAAGGGTTGGGGGATAAATGTATCTAATAGTATCCCAGCTGCACATATAGGTGGTTGCTGGAATTACTTGAAATAGCCAAAATTCACCTTTTTGTTCTCTTATCAAAGCAAACAAAAGCAAAATAACAAAACAAACACAAACAAACAAATCCTTTCACCCCCCCCTCCTCCCCTCCTCAAAAAAAAAAATCAACAAATTCCTCCCTCCAGGCAATTCAGTGAGAAGATTCAGTTTCTGGTTGCTCAGTCTTGTTCCCTTCCCGTATGACAGTGAGATAGACACCTCTGAGAACCAGGAAATCCAGAGCCAAGGTACAGCAGTACAACCTGAACTCTGTGTTGTTTGATCAGTGATTCAGCCTTCCTGTAACATACATATGCATGACACTGTGGCTCCTGAAGCAGAACATCTCAGAGCTGCACTTTAAGAGCACTTGAAGTGCTCTTAAAGGAAAACCTGTGTCCAGGTGAGTGCTACTAAATGAGGAATCCTGCACATATGCTAGACTCACACTCTGAGACCCACCTCCTGAAACAGCCTCTGGTACAATAATTCTTTGTGCTCTTTCACCATCAACTTCAGCACCTATAGGGTCAGACACAGACAGACTTTTACCTGACTGTTACTGAGATGGCAGACCACTCCCACCTTTGGTCTATGGCCAAAGGAGTTGTGGATATCACCACTGGTCATGGTCTTAACTGAAAAATGAGGCACCAGGACTTGTCTCCTGACTTGCATGCCTCTCTTCATTTTGCTCACACAGCTGCCATCTCCACACCATTGGTGCAAGAGATTTGCTCACAAATTAATGCCAGGAGCCACTGCAAGCTCCAGGTGCAGCCTTAATGCTGCACTGGGATGTACCCCAGTTGGGTATTTCCTGGTTTTAAGAGGTTTGAGCATCACTTGAACTTGCCACAGAATTTGCTGCTGACCTGGAATGACAGGAGGAACCCACAAGGCAAACTTTATATTAACCAGGTTCTTTGTCAGCAAATTTAGGCGTTAATTTATTCATGGTTGGCATATTGTGTGTTTAAAATCCTTCCACAAGGCCTTCATTGGGAGCAGTGGTAGCTGGACTTTGATGCTACGGTTTGCCAGTAGTCATCAGCTCAACTTCTTACCCAGGAAACAGGAAAAAAGAAATAAAACTGAGTGTTGCACAGTCAAAAACTTTTGCAACCACAAGGAATATATATGTATATGTATATGTATATGTATATGTATATGTATATGTATATGTATATGTATATGTATATGTATATGTATATGTGTATATATATATATAAAGAAAAAAAATCACAAACAAAATCCCACTCCTCTCCAGTATTTTTATTGGAAAGGGAACAAAGAACAGGAGCCGGGAATGGAAGAAGAGAAGGAAAGGGCAAAGGGAAAGGAGAAGAAAGGAAACATTTTATGAGAAACATCTCTTTTTAGCAGAAATGCTTTACTATATTTTCAAATGCAAATCGACTGCAAATCCCAGACTTCAGCCACTGTGTTTTCATATGTGTCCATACATATTATAGGTATGTCTGTGCTTATGTGTGTGCATGTATCCTAATCTGTATATTCAGTTATGGGCCAAATCTGGTTCAACACTGTAAAGAACAAAACAATGGTCCACAAAGCAGAGTGAACAGTTGAACCATCAAGGACAACACTGCAAGCAGACCGGATCCTGGGGGTGGCCAAGAAGATGATGAGTCAGTATTACTCAAGACAATAAGCAGTTGCCTTGGTGCACCAGCAGACTAACCCTGATCCATTTCCTGATAGGCTTTGCAGGAAAAGAGAGTTTCACAAAGGAATCTGAAGGAGGATAGAGAGATGGCTGCAGATATTTATGGGAAGCTCTTCCCACACATGAAGGTAGCCCGGGAACAATGCAAAGCAAGTTAATACATGGACATTGAAAGCTGACACTATCTGATCAGACCTGCTTCTTCAAGCAAATGAGCAAAAATACATAATAATACCTTAGATAATAAAATAGCATGGCTGAGTTCCGTGTGCAGCAGTGTTTTTGAGCCTGAAGTCCTTATACCTGGGAGGATTTTGATTGAAAAGATGTCACCAATCAAACTACAGAATAACTTGTTGCAAGTATGTCTAGGTGGATGTTGGGTATCTTGTGTCTAATGTGCAAATTTGAAAGGATTTATGTAGCACTTTATGTAAATATTACACTTTGACTTTATGGAAATACCTTGCTGATTGCTATGGACTTTTTTGAGATACATCATGTAGATACAATGCAGGTGTCTTTTATCACGTGCAAAGGGTCCTGTCAAGGAGTCTTCCATTTGTGTCCTTTCATCCCTAGCTTGAAGTAGTGGTGTAGTGTTTGTAGTGTGTTTCTCCCTTGAGACAGAGTGTGAGAATGTGAGTTTATCTGTTCTTGAGGTTTTTACTTCCCAGTGCCTGTAAGGGTACTTAAACTGACTATGAGAACTCCAGCACAAAATCTGCTAGAACGTTTTGGCACGTGTTATATATTCCTTGCTCCTTAACACATCTCATCTAATAAAACAAGTCTGTCATGAAAATTTTCTTCCATAATTAGGTGTGCTGGTTTGGAACAGCCATTCATCTGCAAGAGTCAGCCTCTGTCCTACATTTACAAGGTTCTCTGCCTGCCTTATCTGCGACCAGTGGCAGGGAATCTTAAAATTAACTTGAACTTTGGATCAGGCCTTCAGGAAGTACCTCTGGATTTACTGAGGCCAACAAGTTTAGAAATACTTGGTTACTTATTCATTAAATGGGATTTTTTTGTTGGCATGAAGCCATTTTTTTGTTTTAATTAAATTAATTTCCCCTTACCATGTATGTGTCACTGTATGTGCCAAAGGTTTTGTCAGTTTCTACTCACAGAGGAAGACATTTCCTGATGGCTCCTAGAGATGGTGCTGGACTGTGTGACTGCTTGCAATTGTCATTGCTTTATTCAATAAATTATACTTCCTCTCTTTAAACAAATATACACATAGAAATGAAAAAGAAAATTCTAAATACTCTAGAAACAATTATATATGGGGCAATAATTAACTGATGATAATTAACACTATTAATACACTTTTATGAGCAGTAATTCTGGTCATTGTAAATCCAGTTGTCATAGATGTATCTCATTAAGTTCTTATGATGATAACCCTAATAAATGCTTAAGGTAGCTTTGATGCTCTCAGACCACAGTAATCTATGGCTTGTGAGCATTAGTGCCTTCTCCTAAATGGTTGGAAAAAGGAGTCAAACCCCTTGATTCATTCACTAAAATAAAGTGCATCACATTTTAGTTGTGAGAGATTCTTAGATTCACTTCTACTGAATTCAGCAGGACCAAACCTGATTGTGGTGAACGATGCAGAGGAGAGAAAACTTCCTGGAAATAACTTTGCAGTAATGAAGATTTTTCTGTTCTAGGTCTATTTCTATCACATCTATCAGCATTGCCAGGGACTTGTGATGTCAAGTATTTCCCCTGAATCTCTTCTTAAATTACACTGGCAGAGAATAGCATGCTTCATATAACTTAGTCATGGTGAATTTACTTGATTTACTCAGATTTTGAGGTTATATATTTGAACAAAAGCAAATGTTAGATAATCAGTATCCAGTAGGCCCCAGTGGCTCATCTGAAGATTGAACAGGTGTGAAATAGGACAGAGCTTGTTCTACAGGATTTTAAGAAAAGGGATGTATACATTTTAAAAGAAGATTACACATTTTCATTCACCATGGCAAAGAGAGTGAATGACTATGGAGATTTAATCCGTGTACAATTTTTTAAAAGCAGCTTACAAGACATACTATCAAACACTTAAAAATAGTGCTAATGAGATTGCATCTTTTTTTTGCAAGCCAAAAATAATTTCTTTTGCTTTTCTGTGTATTAACAACTTCATCAATTACTATGGAGATTTAAAGCAAGACTGTGGAAGACTCAGCTAATACTCCCATCTAGCACTATTACAAGTAATGGTCCTTTCCTCTATCAAGTGTGATGGTTATTAACTGAACAGAGTACTTCTTTCATCCAATACTTTTAATCTTCCAAACTACAGTGGAAAAAATCTATCTACTTCATTTAAATGAAAACCATCAGCAGTGACCAAAAGGTACAGCCAAAAAATGCAGAAAATGATGTGAACTTTTGTGTCTATGTACAACTAAATAGCTGTTTTTAAAGCAGGAGGCACAGCGGTGCAGTGGGGGAATATCCTGTGTGTTTAGGCCATGGGATTCCAGCTGCACAAACATGGCAATTCCACGAGGAGGATGCTTGTGGGCTGCATGGTGGTGGTGGCACAGCCACCTGTCACAGAATCATGAGGGTGGGAAGGGACCTCTGGAGAGCATCTGGTCCAAACCCCCTGCCAAGGCAGGGTCACTTAGAGCAGGTGACACAGGAACGCATCCAGGCAGGTTTTGAATGTCTCCAGAGAGGAGACTCCACAACCTCCCTGGGCAGCCTGTCCCAGTGTTCTGCCACCCTCAGTGTGAAGAAGTTCCTTCTCGTGTTGAGGTGAAAATTCTTGTGTTTTAGGTTATGCCCACAGCTCCTCACCCTGTGCCTGGGAACCACCAAATAGAGTCTGGAAGCATCCTCTTGGCACCTGCCTTTGAGATATTTATACACATTAATGAGATCCCCTCTCAGTCTTCTCTTCTTTAGACTAAACAGGCCCAGCTCCCGCAGCCTCTCCTAAGAGAAACTCTCCAGACTCCTTCTAATCTTCCTGGCCCTCCACTGGACCCTGTCCAGTTGCTCCTTGTCTTGTACTGAGGAGCCCTGAACAAGTCACAGCACTGCTTCACCAGTGCCGAGGAGGAGAGGAGGAGGATCGCCTCTCTGGACCGGCTGGCCACACTCTGCTCTCTTAGCAGGTCAAGGAACCCTTCTCCCCGGGTCCCCTTCTCCACGGCGCCCGCTGCCGTCTGGAAGCGACCCCGCGCTGACCCCCTCCGAAGGCGAGGAGCACCTTCGGGGCCCTTCCTCCAGGTGACCCAACAACAGCCGAACTTCAGCGCAGGGGAAGGAAGCTCCGCGGCCTCGCCTCAGCCGGTCGGCGGGCGGCAGGAGGAGCCCGAGCCCCGATCTGGCGGAGGACCATGGAGGCGGAGGGCAGGTGAGCGGGCCCGGACGTGCGGCCGAGCCCGGGCGCTCTCCAGCTCCAGGGCCAGTCCGGGCGGCTCCGGGCGTGAGTCAGAGCGCGGGGCGGGGAGGCGCGGCCGCCTGAGCGAGCGAGCAGCGAGCGAGCGAGAGCGGCTCCGCCGGGCGGAGGCGGGGGCAGCGTGTCCAGCCCAGACCCCTCCTCCCGCCTTCCTCCGCCCGCTCCCTCCTCCCTCCCTCCCTCCCTGCGCGGCTCTCCCGGGGACGCGGAGAGGCGCCGCCGGGCCCGGGGCCTGGACCGCACGGTGCCCGCCCTTCCGCACCGCCGCTCCCACCGCCCGGCCGCGGGCTGGATGTAGCCGGGCGCCCCGCGGGGGCTGCAGCAGCAAGATGGCGGGTAGGCATCGCCCCCCTCCCCCTTCCCGCACACGCCGCCTCCCCGGCGAGGCGCCAGCCCTCCCTCCTCTATCCCCCCTCCTTCTCCTCTCCCCCGCCCCGGCTTCGGGAGCGCTG